>CAMOHE010004492.1:0-14703 GCA_946598075.1 Artocarpus hirsutus
GTGCCCTAGGCCAATTATGTAATGACTGCATATTGATTTCATTACTTTTGCATTTTATTAATAAAGAGGCATTTTAATTATTGTTTTTTATTCTAATTCTACGAATAGTTAATTCTACCTAAGGTCATCAAGTATGTGACTTGATAGTAAAACTCTTAAGTGAAAATTAAATTATATTCTAAATTATCCCTAGTCAGTCATTCTTATTGGGATGATAATGAGTGAAGATAAGTAGGAAGTTTGATTGATGATTATGTTATGAGATACTACGTCAACTCAAAGATACATATTTGAGAACTGATGTATTGGATTGACCCGCTATGAGAATACTGCATGGATAATTGTCATAAGTGACTCTCATCACAATAGTATTATCCTAGTCCTCTGACCTGAAATCACCATGGTTTCCTACATGACAAGTTCTATATTTTGACACAATCTAATATTATCTTTAACAGGATGATGGAATAGATTGTTGTTGGATATAGAGTGAATCATGTGAGGAATATGAGTGATTAAGAAGGAATTTGTCCCTCATTTATTATGAGAAAGATATCTATGGGCCCCTCGTTAAGTTAGACTGAAGAAAAATGTATGACCATACTAGAATGAATTGATAAGGGTTATCAATATCAGTCTACTTAAGATCGAGAAATAATATGATTGAATAGTATAAGGATGACATAAACCAGGCCTTATGTTGAATCAAATTATCTAGAGACAAAAGGACTTTAATACTTATTGTGGATTAGGCTATGTCGGATTATTGACATTCGCATAACTTGGGTAATCATAATGTCTTGCTAGAGGCCACTTATGATTTGTGGGCCAAAAACAGAATTTCAAGCCCACTACCAACGTTCTGTGAACCTATAGGGTCGCACACTTAGAATAGACCAAGAACGAATTTTGGGTTAACTGTGTCTAAGTTCGATGAACTTGATAATGTCCAGATTCGATGTACTAGATATGTCTAGGTTCATTGAATTTGAAATTATCTAGATTATTTGAATCATATTCGAATTACTAATATTATCTAGATTATCTGAATCATATTCAAATTATTGATATTATCTAGATTTTTTGAATCATAATCGAATTACAAACATTATCTAGATTCTCTGAATCATATTCGAATTATAGTTTACCCCAGTTAAAATCTGACTCTATCTCGAAGTCAATATATATATATATATATATCTGTTTTAGGGTGTCTAGTCGAATGAAGAAGAGAAAAGGTGTTCTCTCATTCAAAAGGGCAAAGACATTAAAACCCTAAAAATTAGAGAGAGTCATTTAACGCAAAAAGAGGGTGCTAGCACACTAATTCATTTTTGAGATAGTCTGTTCATGTGGATACCTACAGAGGACATTGCTCTAAGTAACAATGTTTGAATTCGATCTCGATTACTAAAAGCTCGAGTTAGGTTGTCATCCGAGTGAACCCGCTCTCTCCCTTCTTGAATCTTGCCAGTTTTGTCGTCCTAATAAAATTCCATGACTTTATTATCAATCTAATTGAATTGCATGGATCCTACGAGGGTTTTGTAGGAATTAATTTTTAATTTGTCGCTGCGTATTTAAATCATAAAATCCAATAGATCTTGCCGCTGATTCTATTTCACCATCTAGATGAGAGCTGGGGTCATCTCCATATGATACACTAAAACTCGATCGTTGTCTTCATAATACTACAGCCCATATTCACTCACTGTTGCATCCCTTTTCCAATCCTCGAGAGCCAAACAAGCGAGAATCCTTAAAGACTTCCTTCTCAATGCATCCACAACTACATAAGCTTTCCCAAGATGGTACTGCAGCACAAAATCATAATCCTCCATGTATTCCAACCACCTTTGCTGCCTCAAATTTAGATCCCTTTGGGTGAACAGATATTTTAAACTCTTGTGGTCGAAGAAAACCTGAAATGTCACCCTATACAGATAACGTCTTTAGATCTTCAACGCGTGAATTATTGTCGCAAGCTCCAAGTCATGAGTAGGGTAATTTCGCTCATGAGGTCGTAACTGCTTCGATCCATAGGTCACCACGCATCCATATTGCGTCAACACGCACCCAAGTCCACGTCCACGTCCTGATGCATCTATGTAAACTTCATTTGGCTTGTCATTGTTGGGGATAATCAATACTGGAGCTGAGGCCAATCGATTCTTTAACTCTTGGAAGGCGAGCTCACATTCTTCATCCCACTCAAACTTGACATTCTTCCTGATCAGTCTTGTCAGTGGCGCTGCTATCTTCTAAAGTCCTTCACAAATTTACTGTAGTATCCTGCGAGTCCTAGGAAACTATGGATTTCTACCACATTCCTTGGTTGTTCCCATTACACTATGGCTTCCACCTTAGACTGATCCACTGAGATACCATGCTCGGAGATGATGTGACCTAGAAACTTAACTTCTGTCAACTAAAACTCACACTTCTCTTTCTTAGCCTATAGCTGTTGCTCCCGTAGAGTCTAAAGCACAATCCTAAGATGCTGCTTATGTTTCTCCTAAGTCTTAGAATAGACCAAATGTTGTCAATGAACACAATCGTGAATTGATCAAGATAGGGCTTGAATGTCCTATTCATTAAGTCCATGAAGGTTGCCAGAACGTTTGTCAGCCCAAACGGCATCACCAGAAATTCAAAGTGTTCATACCGAATCCTAAAAGCTGTTTTAGGGATGTCCTCTTCCTTAATCCTGAGTTGATGGTATCTTAACCGTAAATCTATTTTTGAGAAATACCGCGGACCTCCCAACTGATCAAATAGTTTATCAATCCTAGGCAAAGGATACTTGTTCTTCACCATGACTCAATTTAACTACTGATAATCTATGCATAAATTGAAGGCCCCATCATGTTTCTTAGCAAACAAAACCGGTGCTCCCCATGTTGATGTACTATTCTGATGTATCCCTTATCAGCAAGCTCTTGAAGTTGCTTTCTTAATTCTTTCATTTCTGCCAGTGCTATTCAATAAGGTGCTACAAAAATCGATGCCATACCTGGAAGCAACTCAATACCAAATTCTATCTCCCGATGGCGGTGGTAATCCTAGTAACTCATCGGAGAAGACATCCTCAAACTCATCCACCGCTAGGATTGCTGCGTTTCTTCTCGAGGCACTAAACTCTCCTTCTAGGTTCATGAGGAAGGTATAACAAGCTAGGTTCTTCTGCCCTCCAATACATGTCTTTATGAGATGCTCACTCATTAACCGATCACCATCGCCCTGATAAGTGATCATTGTCCCTCTATCAGACACTAGGTTTACTTTCTTAAGCTGACAATCTACAACTGCATTATATCTGGACAGCCAGTCCATTCCTAGGATTATATCATACGAACTCATGGGGATTACAATCAAATCACTCTTTAAAATCTCATCCCTAATCTTTATTTTACAAGCTTTACACACACAGTTCACACACACCCGACCCAAGGGTGAGACTATAGCTAGGGGTTCATCGAACTCTTCTATCTCTAACCTCAAGACATGTACAAAAGAACTTGAAATGAGAGAATGAGTGGCACCAGTATCAAATAAAACATGGGCTAAGGACTGAGAAAGTAGAATCATACTATCCACAACTACATTGCTAGTTTGGGCATCCAAACTCCCTAATGTCATGGAATGAACCTACACTAGAGCTTTCTCTTTTCCTTTACCAACATTGCTAGGTCCTAGGTTAGTTGGCCGATATTGCTATGATGGTGGTGACTGTACACTGGCTATACTTGGCGCTTGATATTGAGGGACATTGCACTGGAAGTTCTACAGCTGATGTTCTTGTGCTGAATATGGTAGTTGTTGGGGAGAGAACTAATGGAACTGGAGCTAAGGGAACTGCTAAGACGGTGGTAGGGTCTGAGGCTGAGGCTGACAACTGGCTCCTTCTCCAGTTTAAAGTCCTAGGCAACCATTCCTGATCGAGCAATTCCTCTTGATATGTCCCGGCTGTTGACAAAAATGGCAGTGAAAGCTGTAGGGGTTGCTGTACCCGCTGCTAGATGAACTATTGCTACCACTATTCATGCTATCCTGTTTGTTCTTTCTCAGAGTTAGTCAACTACTGGTGCTCTTCCTACCACTCCTCTATGGTCCTCCTAATGTCTTGGCTCGATTCTCACAATACTGTACCCTATTGTTCTCCACTGATATTGCTGATGACACATGCTCACTGAAACTCCTAAGCCGCAGGGCAACCACCTGCCGTCGAATAGAGGCTTTAAGCCCTTCCTAAAACTTAATACACTTCTCACGTTTCGATGCCACTATAGAGGGAGCAACCTTAGCCAGCTCATTAAACTTTGCCTCATACTCCCAAACTGACATATCACCCTGCTGCAATCTATAGAATTTAGCAGCCTTCTGGTCTTTGTATCCTTGTAAAAAGTATCGATCGTAGAACAATTTTTCAAACCTATCCCAACTAATGTTACCATTGTTTTCCAAGCATTTAGCCTGCTTCCACCAAGTATTGGCACCACATTCAAACTTATATGCTACAAACTCCATACGATATTCCGCTGGCATGCCAAGAGTATCTAGGTGTTTCACGATTGAGTCTCATCAATATCCAGCCACCTGTGGGTCCCTATTCCCATCAAAGGTCTGTACAGACGCACACCAGAATTCCTTAAAGTATGCATGCTGGCGACTAGCCTCGGAATCCTCCAGTCTTACGCTTGTTGCCATCTGCTGGAATACAGCAAACATAACCCTCATCATTTCCAAACTCTGTGTCTGTTGTCGAACAACATCTAGGTGTCATTCTCTCACTTCTGAAAACAAAATTTAGACTGTCAGTGGTATTTTATCATCGTCCCTATGTGTGCACAATTCCCAAGGTTCATAACCTGTAACATCCTGAAATTAATTAAATGTTATTAATGTGTAAAATGGTGGATTAGTGTGCCATAATAAATATTTTAAACTTAATCCAGTTATTTTGTGAAGTTTTTAAATTTAAGTTGTTTTCAATAATTTTAATGATTTTTAATTATTCTTGACTATTTTAATTGTTATTTTAAATTTTTGAAACAAAACAATTTGTCAAATGACCAACACATCCCACTTTGGAATATTATTCTTGTTTTATTCTATTATTTTATTTGTTCAAATATTATAATTGCTCGCTTTAAATAAACGATTTTAAAATTATCACATTTTTGTTTATAAATTTAATTCTAAAACCCAGTTTTTAACTAAATTTCTATTTAATTAACTTAATTAATCTACCACGTCACCTCTCGTATTTCGAGGCACGACAGAATGGTATCAGAGGTCAAGGTTATGAACGTTGGGACTTATGCACACATAGGTACGACAATGAAATCTTTCAGAAGTGAGAGAATGACACCTAGACGACACTCGACAGCTGATGCTGCTGATTTTGGAAATGATGAGGGCATGATAAGGGCTATGTTTGCTGCATTTTGGCAGATGGCAGCAAGGGCAAGGCCGGATGACTCTGAGGCTACTCATCAGCATTCATACTTTAAGGAGTTTCGACGTGCGTCTGTATCGACCCTTGACGAAAATGGGGACCCACAAGTGGCAGAATATTGGTTACATTCGATCGTGAAGCATCTGGATACTCTTGGTGTGCCAGCAGAGTATCATGTGGAATTTGTGGCATACAAGTTCGAGGGTGGTGCCAATACTTGGTGGAAGCAAGCTAAACGCTTAGAGAACAATGGTAACGTTAGTTGGGACAGGTTCAAGGAGCTGTTCTACGATCGATTTTTTTTGCAGGGATACAGGGATCAAAAGGCGATCGAATTCTATAGGTTGCAGCAGGATGATATGCTAGTATGAGAATATGAAGAGAAGTTCAATGAATTGGCCAGGTTTGCTCCATCTGTAGTGGCATTGGAGCGTGAGAAATACATCAAATTCCAAGACGAACTCAAAGCCCCTATTTGACGACAGGTGGTTGCCCTGCGACTCAGGAACTTTGGTGTGCTTGTGTCCTCAGTAATATCAATGGAGAGTGACTATGCATAGTACTGTGAGAATCGAGTCAAAACATTAGGAGGACCATAGAGGAGCGGCAGTCGACTGACTTCGAGAAAGAACAAACAGGGTGGCATGAACAGCGGCAGTGGTAGTTCATCCAGCAGCGGGCGCAGCAACCCCTATAGCTTCCATTGTCACTATTGCCAGTAGCCGGGACACATCAAGAGGAATTGCTCGATCAGGAGTGCTTGCCTAGGATTTTAGACCAGAGAAGGAGCTAGTCGTCAGCCCCAGCTTCAGACTCTACCTCAGCCACAGTAGCACCCTCAGCTTTCGTTTCATCAGTTCTCTCACCAGCAAGTACCATATTCAGCGTAAGGACACCAACCGTAGAAATTTCAGCGTAACGTCCCTCAGTACCAAGCATCGAGTACAGCTAGTGTGCAGTTGCCATCATCACAGCAGTATCGACCAGCTAACCCAGGATCTAGTAGTGTTGGTAAAGGAAAAGGGAAAGCTCTAGTACAGGTTCACATGATGACATCAGGGAGTTTAGATGTCCAGACTAGTAATGCGGTTGTCGATGGTGCGATTATGGTTTCTTAGTCTTTAGCTCACGTATTGTTCGATACTGGTGCCACTCATTCTCCCATTTCAAGCTCTTTTGTACATGCCTTGGGATTAGAAGTAGAAGAGTTTGATGAACCCTTAGTTATAGCTTCACCCTTGGGGCGGGTGTGTGTAAATAGTATTTGTAAAGCTTTTAAAATAAAGATTGGGGATGAGATTTTGAAAAGTGATTTGATTGTAATCTTCATGAGATCATAAGATGTAATCCTAGGGATGGATTGGTTGTCTAGATATAATGCAGTGGTAAACTGCCACTTAGGAAGGTAACTTAGTGTCAGATAGGGGGACGGTAATCACTCACCAGGGTGGTGGTGATCGGTTAATGAGTGAGCATCTTGTAAGGGCTTGTCTTAGAGGGCGAAAAAATGCAGCTTGCTATGCCTTCCTCATGAACCTAGAAGGAAGGTCTAGCACCTTGAGAAGAAACGTAGCAATTTCAGTGGTGGATGAATTCAGAGATGTCTTCCTCGACGAGCTACTAGGATTGTCACCGCATCTGGAAATTGAATTTGGTATTGAATTGTTTCCAAGGACAGCACCAATTTCTATAACACCTTATCGGATGGCGCCGACAAAGATGAACGAACTCAAAAGGCAACTTCAGGAGCTTGTTGATAAGGGATACATTTAGAATAGCACATCACCATGGGGAACACCGGTTTTGTTTGCAAAGAAGCATGATGGGACTCTCAGATTATGTATGGATTATCGATAGCTGAATCGGGTCATGGTGAAGAATAAACATCCTCTGCCTAGAATCGATGAGTTGTTTGATCAGTTAGGAGGCTCGCGGTACTTCTTGAAGATAGATTTAAGGTTAGGATATCATCAACTCAGGATTAAGGAAGAAGACATTCCCAAGACAGCTTTTAGGACTTGGTATGGACATTTTGAATTTCTAGTGACGCCGTTTGGATTGACGAACACTCTGGTAGCCTTCATGGATTTGATGAATAGGATATTCAAGCCTTACTTGGATCAGTTTGTGATCGTGTTCATCGACGACATCTTGGTTTATTCTAAGACTTGGGAGGAGCATGAGCAGCATCTCATAATCATGCTTCAGACTCTATGGGAGCATCAGTTGTATGCCAAGAAAAAATAATGTGAGTTCTGGTTGACAGAGGTCAAATTTCTAGGTCATGTCATCTCTGAGCATGGTATCTCAATGGATCCGTCTAAGATAGAAGCCATAGTGGAATGGGAACGACCAAGAAATGTGACAGAGATCTGTAGCTTCTTGGGACTTGCAGGATATTATAGGAAGTTTGTAAAGGATTTTTCAAAGATAGCAGCACTGTTAACAGGATTGGTCAAGAAAAATGTCAGGTTTGAGTGGAACGAAGAATATGAGCTTGCTTTTCAAGAGTTGAAGAATCGGTTGACCTCAACTCCAATATTGATCATTCCCAGTAGCAATGAGCCATATAAGGTTTACACGGATACATCAGGGCATGGACTTGGATGTGTGTTGATGCAGCATGGACGTGTGGTAGCGTACGGATCGAGACAACTACGACCACATGAGCGAAACTATCCCACTCATGATTTGGAGCTTGCAGTAGTGATTCATGCACTAAAGATTTGGAGATGTTATTTGTATGGGGCGACATTTTAGGTTTTCTTTGACCACAAGAGTTTGAAGTATTTATTTATTCAGAGGGATTTGAACTTGAGGTAGCAAAGGTGGATAGAATACATGGAGGATTATGATTTCGCGCTGCAGTATTATCCCAGAAAAGTTAATGTCATTGCAAATGCACTCAGTCGAAAGTCTTTAGGAATTCTCGCTTGTTTGGCTCTTGAAGATTGGAAGAGGGATGCAACAGTGAGTGAGTACAGGCTATAGTATCATGAAGACTACGATCGCGTTTTGGCATACCACATGGAGACTACCCCAGCTCTTGTTCAGATGGTGAAGCAGAATCAGTAGTAAGACCAACACCTTGAGGGAATCTGGACGTAAATTAGAATGGAGAGCAGTTCGAAGAATGGATGATACATACAGATGGATCGTTGTACTTTAGAGAGCGTCTAGCAGTTCCAGCAATTGCAGAAGTGATGAAGGCCATTATGGACGAAGCTCACAAGTCTCAGTTCACCATTCATCCAGGAAGCATGAAGATGTACTATGATCTTAAGAGGCAATATTGGTGGAGAGGTATGAAGAAGGATATCCGAGAGTACGTGGTCAAATGTACGACTTGTCTTTAGGTGAAACTAGAGCATCAGAAGCCAGCATGTCAGCTTCAACCGCTTCCTATTCTAGGGTGGAAATGGGAGCACGCTTCCTATTCTAGGGTGGAAATGGGAGCACGTGACAATGGATTTCCTTACCGGATTGCCAAGGATGGAGCATAGACATGATGCCATTTGGGTCGTGGTCGACAAGTTAATGAAGTTAACTCATTTCATTTCGTTCAGGTCGACATGTTCGAGGAGGATTCTCAGAGAATTGTATCTGTAGAACATAGTGAGATTGCACGGAGTTCCTTTATCCATTACATCAAATAGGGATACCAGGTTTAATGCCAAGTACTAGAGGAGCTTTTAGGAAGCTATGAGTACAGATTTAAACTTCAGCATGACATTTCATCCTTAGACCGATGGGCAATCTGAGCGAGTTATTCAGATTCTTGAAGACATGTTGCGTGCGTGAGCATTAGACTTCGACGGGAATTGGAAGAATACTTGCATCTGGTAGAGTTTGCGTACAACAATAGCTATCAATCGAGTATTGGCATGGCACCATTCGAAGCACTATATGGACGACCATGTCGATTGCCAATGTGTTTGGTCGAACTAGAAGATAGAGTTATTCTTGGGCCAGATGAGATTCGTGATAGCAATGAGAAGATCATCGTGATTCGAGACCGATTGAAAGTAGCTTAGAGTCAATAAAAGAGTTACGCGGATAGAAGATGTCAACACTTGGAATTCGAGGTTGGAGACTTTGTTCTCTTAAAGGTATCTCCTCGCAAAGGCATCTCGTGATTCAGAGTAAAAGAAAAACTCACGCCAAGATATGTTGGACCGTTCGAGATCACCCAACGCGTGGGTGTGGTTGCTTTTTGACTCAACCTTCATCCAGAACTTTTGTATGTTCATGACATATTTCACATGTCGATGCTTCGAAAGTGTCCACCAGAGCAGGAGAAGATCATCTCGTTCCAAGATGTACAAATTTAGGAAGACACGATGTATGAGGAAGTGACGATCTAGATAATCGATCGTAAAGTGATTAGTTTGCGTCATCGTGAGATCCCGTTAGTAAAGGTCATGTGGCAACATCACAGGGTTGATGAAGCCACTTGGGAATTAGAGTCGAGTATGTGGGAGTTGTATCTGCATTTGTTTTGTTTTTGAATCGATATGTAAATTTCGAGGACAAAATTTCTTTTAGGGGTGGAGAGTTGTAACAGCCTGAAATTAATTAAATGTTATTAATGTGTAAAATTGTGGATTAGTGTGCCATAATGAATATTTTAAACTTAATCCAATTATTTTGTGAAGTTTTCAGATTTAAGTTGTTTTTCGATAATTTTAATGATTTTTAATTATTCTTGACTATTTTAATTGTTATTTTGAATTTTTGAAACAAAACAATTTCTCAAATAACCAACACGTCCCACTTTGGAAAACCACGTGCGGGACGTGGTATTGTTTGAAAACAGCCTTCCATTTTCTTTATAAAATCTCTCTCTCCCTTCCTTTTACTCACTCTCTCGCCCATCTCTCTCTCTTATTCTCTCTCTCTCTTTCTCTCAGCTTCACTCGCTCTCTCTCATTCTCTCTCAAAAATTTTGAAACAAAATTCAATTTCAAGCTTCGGGTTAGTAGATTGGAAGCTCAGGAACCTGATTGGACGATCACAAACACGATTTGAAGCTTTGATTCGAGGTTAGTTTTGAAATTTCTAAACTTTTCTAAATTTTTCAAATTTATTGGTATTTTGAAATCAAAGCTTTTCTAAGCTTAGAAAACCTTCAATCTAAGTTAGATGAACTTAGAATAACTAGAATATAAACTTTGTTTCATCAAAAACAGATTTAAATCAAGATTTTTCATTTTTCTCCATTTTTCTCTATTTTTAGATTTTTCTAAAAATTTTGTTTAAAACTTGTTTTAAAGCATTAAAAAGTAATCTACCATATTTTTTTATCAATTATGATGATTACCCATGCCAGAAAACTGAGAAAACAAGTTAAAATTTAAGATTTAGGCTCGGGGAGGTCGAGACCTATGCTTGGAAAATTTTAGAATTTTTCTAGATCGGCAAGCCGAACTTCGTGTTCGGTAGGCCAGATTCATGTGTTCAGTAGGCCAGATTCATCCGACCGGCAGGCCGAACTTGAAAAAGTTTGATTGACCATACTTGATTTTTCGACAGCAATTCAGCCTGCCAAACCAGGGCAACCAACAGGCCGACCGTATATGGTAAAATTTTGTAATTTTACACCCGTTTTCATCATTTTGAACCTTGATTTAAATTCCAACTTCGTAAAATGATTTTATAAACCTAAATGGCACACTAGGACACCATAAGATGATTTTGTAACATAGAATATCTCAAGCTAGATACTAATAGATCTAGTTTCCATATAAGGTTATGCATGGAACCGTGGAGCTAACATATAGCGACCAGGATTACGGTATGGGACACTGACACGAGTATCGAGGTAAGACTCTACCCCTTTTCTTTGGTAACCTGATTTTAAAATGATTTTGGCCTAAAAGGGACTTTTATCAAAATATTTTCAATAACTGATTGAAAAAGCATTTTTATTGAATGTTTTTACAAACAGTAGATTAAGGTGGTTTTCATAATAAACCTCATAATGAATGTAAATGATTGTATTTGGTAAAAGGAGATTTTAATCATCATGAAAAGATATATATACATATATATATATATATTTTTTGGGGCATGATGCCATATCAGAGATCGGGTCGTGTAGTGCACGACCTTAGTGGTAGGTCCTGAAACCCAGTTGGGCCACTACGGTGGTGAAATACATATGGTTTGCCTAGGAAAAGAAAATTGTATTTTTCAGGTCGACCTATTTAAATTGTTTTGGTAAGTTAAGCTTTTATTAAATCTTCATCTATTTATTTATTTGTTCTAGTTTGCTTTATATATATTTATTTGAATAATAAAATTTCTTTTAAAATTAAATATTTTCAAATATAGTCCTACCGAGCCTTTCGCTCACGTTTTATTTGTTTTAAAATCTTACCCTTTAGGTGGATATCAACTTAGGATTGGAGAACAGTCCGCTGATCGGACTTGCGACCATTAGAAGATTTGGGTAGGTTGTAGTACAACAATTCAAGGCTTGTAAAATCTTAACATTCTCTTTTATTTTGGACTATGATTGTATTGTAATATTGTCAGTACTGTGTGTGTGCACAAGATGTGGGTCAATGGGACCCATTCTCGCCTCACCTTCTATTTTATTATTTTATTATCTCCTTATCGCTTGTTTTATTCTATTATTTTATTTATTCGAATATTATAATTGCTCGCTTTAAATAAACGGTTTTAAAATTATTACATTTTTGTTTATAAATTTAATTCTAAAACCTAGTTTTTAACTAATTTCTATTTAATTAATTTAATTAATCTACCATGTCACCTCCCGTACTCCAGGGCGCAACATAACCTTGAGCTCTGATACCATTCTGTCATGCCCCAGAGTACGAGAGATGACGTGACAGGTTAATTAGTTAATTAAGTAAAAATTTTAATTAGACATAGGTTAAAGAAATTAATTAGTTATGAAAGGTGCAATAATTTCAAAATCTTTTTAAACCAATGTTCACAATAATTAATCAAATAAAAAAATAAAAATAACAGGGTGAATAATAAGAAAATAAAATAAAGAAAGAAGAGAAATGAGAGTTGGGTCCCACAGGCCCACAACTTATGCACACACATAGTACTGACAATATTAAATTACAACGACAGTCCAAATTAAAGAGAGGAAGTAAAAGTAATACATGCCTTAACTATATAATTCAAATAACCTACTTGGTACTTCTACTGCTTGAATGTCTTGTCTGCAGACTTTTCTCCAATCCTAAGTTGAAATCCACCTAGAGGGGGGAAAAGTTTTGAAACAGATAAAATGTGATTGAAAGGCTCAGTAGGACTGTATTTTTAGAAACATTTAAATTTAAAAAGGAAAATTTTGTTATTCAAAAAATTATTGAGAAAATAGACTTGAATAAATGAATAAATAAAACTTACTAAAAATTAATCTCACCAAACCGTTTATTGGTCAACTAGTAAGAATATTATTTTCTTTTTCTAGGCAAACCATATATGTAACACCACCGTAGTGGCCCAATTGGGTTTTGGGACGTGCCCCCAAGGTCACACGCTACACAACCCGATCTCTGATATGGCATCATGCCCTTCTATATATATATATTTTCTATAACTATTTAAATCTCTTTTTACCAAATATTTTCATTTATATTCATTATGAGGTTTATTATAAAAATCTTCTCAATCTACTGTTTATGAAAACAGCCAATGAAAATCCTTTTCCAATCACTCATTGAAAACATTTTGATAAAAATCCTTTTGAGGCCAAAATCCTTTAAAACGAGCTTACCAAAGAAAGGACAGAAGTCCTACCTCAATTCTCGTACTAGTGTCCTACACCATAATATTGGTTCGCAAGACGTCAGCTACGTGGAACCACAAACAACCTTAAATGTATAATAACTAAGTCTATCAGTATCTAGCTTAAGATAACCCACATTGCTAAACTATTTCATGGTGTCCTAGTGTGCTATTTGTATTTATAAAATCGTATTGTAATGTTAAAATCTCAATCGGGGTTCAAAACAGTAAAAATGGATAAAAAATAATAAAATTTCACCATGCCCTGACGGCTGGCCGAACTGTGTAGTTCGGCCTACCGAAAAACCAGGTCCGATCAGCCGAACTTTCCTAGGTTCAGTTTGCTGGACGTATGAATTTGGCCTGCTGAACACAAAGTTTGGCTTGTCGAACTGAAAATTTTCAAAATTTTCCAGGCACGGGTTCTCGACCTCCCCGAGCCCAAATCCTCATTTCAACCTGTTTTTCTTAGTTCTTAGGCATGGAAAACATCTATAGATGATAGAAAAACATTATAAAGCACTTTTGAACTAAATTAAATAAGATTTGCACAATAATTTAAAAAATTCCAAAAATGGAGAAAAATAGAAAATCTTGATTCAAGTCCATTTTTTATGAAACAAAGCTTAGATTCTAGTTGTTTTAAGCTTCTCTAACTTGGATTAAAGGTTTTCAGAGCTTAATTGAACTTAAATTTCAAAATACAAAGAAAATTGAAAAATTGAAAAAGTTTTGAAACTTTGAAAACTAACCTTGGATTCCAGCTTCAAATCGTGTTTTTGGTTGCTTAATCACGTTCCTGAGCCTCCAATCCACTAATCGGAAGCTTGGGCTTGATTTTTGATTCAAAAATTTGGAGAGGAATTGAGAGAGAAAGAGAGGCAGAGAGAAGAGATAGACGAGCGAGAGAGGGAGTGAGAGAGGGTTGAGTGAGTGAGGGAGAGAGAGAGAGCTGAGTGAGATAAATAAAGAGGAGAGGAGAGAAATCTAAGAAAGGAAAACCTTGTCCCACACATGTTTTTCTAAAGTAGGGACTTGTTGGTCATTTGATAAATTGTTTTATTCCAAAATTTAAAATAACAAATTAAAAATAACTAAGAGTAATTGAAAATCATTAAAATAATAAAAAAATCATAAATTTAGAAATTTCACAAAATAATCAAATTAAGTTTAAAACATTCATTATGACACACTAATCCATCATTTTATACACTAATATCACTTAATTAATTTTAAGGCGTTACAAGCCATCATCGTTCTTTGACTTTGACATTAAATACGTGTGGTTTGTCGATTGAAACAAAAGTTATTGATAGTTCTTCGAGCACTCCCAGGAATGCTTTCTCTCAAATAATGTCTTCTAAAGTAGAAGCTGCTTGAGCTAACTCATCTGCTCGACTATTAAGCTCGCGAGCAATCTGTGTTAAGGTGAATTTGCTAAAGTTGTGTCATAAGAGGTAGCCTTAGTTTTG
>CAMOHE010004495.1:0-72472 GCA_946598075.1 Artocarpus hirsutus
ATGACAAAAACAATCAAAAAAGATAAAGATACCCTTAATTAGACTAGATTTATTTATGAAAATCATTTTTTATTGAGCAAAATTTTTGAAAATATTTTAACATCTATAAAACATAAAACTCAAGTTCATTTTTTTATTAAAAAAATCATATTTTTTAGGGTTTTTTAATATTTTAGACATCAATAAAATACTAAGGCTAGCAATTTGGACACGGCATGATAACATGATACGAAAACGACACAAGATAAACGGGTTTGGACCGCACGTTTATTAATTGTGTCATAAATAGGTTGGCACGAATAACACAAAAATAAACGGGCTGGATTCGTGCTAACACGCTAAACACGCCTTAACACGTTTAATTAAACGAGCCGTAAACGTGTTGACACGACACGACACGACCTGCCCGTTTATAACACATTTAAACTTAAAAATAAAAATATTTGAAATATTTATAGTAGGTTAGTATTAATTAGATATTGTGTTTTTGTTAATTTTCTTTATTGGCTTTTTTTAAAAAAAAATTTAAAATTTTTTTAAATTCTTTTTAAAAAAATTTTAATTTTTTTTTTAATTTTTAGTTAATTGGGTCATAAACTTGTCATATGCGTGTTGTTATCATGTCAACCCGTCACGGCACGTTTAATAATCGTGCCGTGCCATGTTACGCGTGCCATAGGCGTGTCGTGTACATGTTGGCATTTCTGGCACGTTTATTAGTCGTGTCGTGTTCATGTTTGGACTAAACGTGCCGTGTTGTAAACGTACCGACACGAACACGATTATTGCCACCCCTATAAAATACTGTCTATAAACTTTATATGGTTAGCTATATTTGTTTCACCAAATTCTTTCCATTCACAAAGTATGTGACAGATAAAATTAAAATACTTTTTAAATTTTAAAAATACCTTTGTAATTTTTAAAAGCAGATAGATAGATTGAGAAATTAGAAAGTAAAATTGTGTAATTTACATGTTAAATTAATTTGAGTAGATAACAGGTTTCGTGCTCTATTAAAGCAAGAAAAAAATAAACTTACAACTAACAACATTTAAAAAAAATATTAAAAAAAGCAAGAAAAGAAAAGTGGTAGGGCAAATTGAAAACTTTTTTTTGAATCTTTTATGTAAAATATGCTATGAATTTATATATAGTAAAATTTGTACTATTGATTTTTATTTTCCTTATTATTTTATAAATCTATTTTCTATGCCTATCATGGTAAATATTACTAGTTCTTCTTCTTCTTTTTTTTCTTGAAAAGAGAAATGTATTCCAAATCATGAAAAAATAAAAACACCAATATTGACCTAAATGGTCTCAAAACCACAAAAACCACAATTATGACAGGTGTTTGGTTTCACAAGTAAATTCAAAGAAAATGGAAGCCCAAATTGATACACAAACAATCAAGCACACATATAGATTATTGACAAAAACCTCTACAATCATTGGAAAAATTAAATCCACAAAATCAAGATAGTACTAAGACCACAAAAAACACTACTGAGATACAAATCTAGTAGATGAAAAACACAACCGACCACTTGAAAACAAAACAAATATTTATCAAATTAGAATAAGAACCATTATTATTGCAAACCACAACACAAACAAAAAATAAAATAAACAATCTCAATCACCACTATGAAAACCTCTAGAAATGTGACGATTGATGAAAGATCTATGAGAGAAAGAAGTAAAACTTGAGAGACGCAGAGTGCAAGCCCCACATGCTCAAAAAGATCGCACCACCACCACTGTCGCCTCTAAAAGACTGAACTATTCCACTATAACGCCTGTTGTTTTCTCCTACAGGCACTTATGTTAATTTAACATTAGAATGTGATATTTTAAGTGCTATTATTATTTATTTTAAGTAAATTAACTTTTTATTTAGTAATGTCACAGGTAACGGTTATGAATGATCGATGTGCTCAGAATGTTTACGTAAAAAATGATGATAAGCTTAAAATATTTATTTTTTTTGGAAAGTTTTAACTTACTCTAAATTTATAGTCTTTTTAATGCTCTAAAGTTATGTATGTCTTAGAGTTAAATTCTTGATAATGATATGAATTTTATTGCATATTTTCTTATTTTTATAACATTTATGATGTCATGGTAATTACATGCATAACATTTTTTATTATGGTGTTAAGAAACTCAATAAAATAAAGTGTCCAAAAGAATAATGTGTAAATTAGTTTTTTTTTTTTTTTTAGAGTCATAGGAGCAAACATTATTGTTGCATATAAATAATCATATATTATAATTATATTATATATATATATATGTTACATGTGATATTATAAGTAAAAAGAAATGGCATTAGTGCTGTGGAAAAGGGAAAAAAAGAAAAAAAAGGAAAAAAGGAAAACCTAATTAGACTAGAACTAGGGTTTTCTACACCCATTTTACTCATTCTTTCTCATGAACCTATAAATATATCTTCAAACCATTAAGGCCATCATTCTTTTAATTTCCAGCCAAAGAAAATTCTCTCCCTCACCCCTTTTCAAATTCATGTTCACAAGCCTCTATCATCTTTCTAATCCTCAAAGCCAAAAATTCATTACTCTTATTTTCTTTCAAGCCAAAATAGAAGGAATTCTTCTTTGGAGATTTTATATGCAAGTCTTCGCATTTGTTGAAGAAAACATAAGAATTTAAGGTATGGTTTAAAGGTTTTCATGGTTTTGAATTTTTATGATTAATATGTATTGTTTTGTGACAAACTTTGTTAGAAAATTGTTCTTTTATGTTATGAATGTGTACGCACGTATGTTTTTTATGAAAAAAAAATTATTTTATTTATTACTTTGATTATAACAATGTTATTTTATAGTTCAAAGCATTTATGTTCATGTGATATCATGAAATTTCACGAAAATAAGGTTTTGTTATTGGTGTGTGATATGAGAATTTTACTACTTTTGGTTAGTTGGTAAGGTTATTGGTAATGTTTTGAAAACAAATGATTTTCTTTTACTATGATTTTTGGATATGATGTGTATATATATGTTAAGAATGTCTAGGATTTTTTATAATTTTTTGTTGAAAATATTTTTAAGGTTATGAGTTTTCAATCAAACACTGCTTATGAAATTTTGTTTGCTAACAGATTTATATTTGTGCTTTGCACAATCTGTTTTATAGGTCAAAAAGCGTCTTTTGATTCTATATAAAATTATGAATAATTGTTGATATGTTAACTATTTGTAAATTTTTAGCTTCATATCCTTATTATGTTTTAAAATAAAATTCGTTGATCACCAAATACTCAGTGGTTATGAATGTCTGCCTGATATACTCTATATAAATTGTGAGATAATAAATCATACTTTTAAATGTGTTTTGTATGTTTTATTATTTTTCTAGCATTTATATATATAGTAGGCATGTAACATAAAAATTTCAAAAGAATATCATGCATATTTGATTTTATAAAAATGTTTGAATGAAACATATTTGTTGTTTAGCATGTTTGATGTTAATAATAACTCTAAATTTGAACCTATGTTTTGAATTATTTTGAATTTTTTTAGAGTTGAATTTTGGATAAGTTATGATTTTGTGTCTATTATATGTAGTAATTTTTATAAATTATTTTATAACATAAATAATTTAATCTATAATTTTTAATTAGGACTACTCATTGCCTAGGCTTTGTTGGTAGATTTTATAGTATTGAATATGTAATTTATTTAAATTATTAAATGAAATTTTAATAGCTAAAGAAAAATCTAAGCATTATATATTTGTATTCACTTTATTGCTGAAAATTTTCGTACTCTAATTGAATGCGAATTGAAAAATATAAGGTTATGAATACTTGAAGGCCAGTCAGTTTTGTGACTGGTAGATTTACTTGAACATTTTGAAAATTAAAAACAAAAGTATTTTGCATTAATATTTTGAAGAGAAAAAAATTTGAGTGATGTTTTTATATTTTACCTAGGTTATGCAAGAAGTTTAACACTTTATTCATGCTCCTAAGTTGAGATTAATTTCCCTAAGTGATTAAAGGTCAAGTTTTTTGTCTTTATGTTTCTTGACTCTAAGTTCATGTTTGTAACTCAAAGATGCTTTGTCTTGTTAAGAATGGTGTATGATGATGAAATATAGTATTAAATGATATCATGAACATGAATATTAATTTCATGTATTATTTCAATAATTGATATAAATACTCTAAAAGGCGAGCACACTGAGAACCGCAATTACATCACCCGATTTAAGGTTTTGTAAACAAGCAAGTCAAGTAAGTATATTCTCACTTGTAACATGATAAAAGTTTACAAAAAAAAATTTGAGAATATATTTTATGATAATTTTTAAGTAATTGTTTTCACATATTGTCGTCTCATGAAAACTCTTGTTGTAACAAGAAAGTTTAACAAATGTTTCAATGAGAAGGTATATTAAAGGGATTTCTATATATATGTATCACTTAATTAAGCGTTGCACACCCTATGTTTATGTTTATGACGTCGCGTAAGGTTTGGACTTGTCATATTTGGTTTGGGACTAGCTACCCTACTCTCTCATGACACACACTTATGATGTTAATGGTGTAATGTTTGGGCCCTTAAAGATAAACGAATAATGTTTTAATATGGAATTTTAAATGAAAATTTATGTTCTCTATAAACATGTGCCTCGTGCACTACTATGATTTTGATTACGATGTTATGTAATGATTTTTATGAAATGTTTTATGTTGTGAGATAAGAATATGTACTTACTAAGCTTATACTTAGTTTATATTATGTTGTAGATAGGGATAAGATATAGGTTGATTAGGATGGAGGGCAAGGATGGCTGAGTGTACAAAGAGTGTTATATTTGTGATATATTCTTTTGATCTTATATTTATTCAATGTAATTTCTATTTTAGATTTTTTTAGTTTCTTAGGTTATTTATTAAAGGTACGCTATATAGTTTCTTTCTTCGTAGTTAGCCTTAATTAGTTGTTTGATTAGAAGTTAAGGGTACTTGCATTATATATGTGAGTTTGTATTTATTAAATATTTGTCTTCGTAAACTAAGTTTTTTGTAGGTGATCAGTTAGCAGAATACCTTAGGTGTTTTGTCGGGCTAATCGAGGAGAAAAAGTTAAGTCCGATAAGTAGTTTTTTTTAAAAAAAAAAAGATACATGCATGTATTTCTTGGATATTTTTTTGAGTGTTGTTGATTATTTCGAATTTCTTATAGGTAATTATTAAGTTTAATGGTAAAAGCAACAATTATTATGACGTTTATAAGGGGCGTTGCAACCAATACCATTGGAATCCCATCACCATGCAGATCAGTTGGTGGATTTAGATGTGCGCCGCGAATAACATTGCTCCAGACCAATGGCCTTCAACCTTTGTTCCACGTTCGATCCACCCGAACGAAAACTTTGCACCGCACACTGATCAGCTAGCAAAAAGTTCACTGTCTAGCGAGCTTGAAGGCAGAATTCTATGTCATGCCTATATCCTTGGAGAGAAAAAAAGAATGGTCCCAAGGAAACAAAAAAAGCATTTACCCTGTGGGTTTGATTCTAATATCCGTCTTTCCACTTTAAGGAAAGGCTTAAAGAGGATTTTTATACCGTAAAAATAGGATTGCAGGGAATTCGACAAGTTCTACATATTACTCAAAAGTGACTTCTCCCCTTAAAAAAGGGGTTCTTTTTCTATGAATATTTTTATTGTTGGTGTATGTTTCCAAACAAATTAATATGATCAAAATCATCTTTTTCTATAAATTATACAATAAAAAATAAAGTCCTACTAATAAGTTACTTTCTCATTATCTACTAAAAAAATGGCTCTAGACAAAAAAGTGACTTCTTACTTAAATCTATCTGTTATTATTTTCTAATATTTTTAGAAATATTTTTATGTAATTTTTAAGCAAAAAATTTTAAAAACATTTTCAACATAATTTTTTTAAAATTCTCCAATCCCAAAACTAAACCATTCTTAAAGTATTATGCATCGGTTACGTGTAATGTGATAATATGATATATCACATTTTTTTCTCTAAATTCCAAATTTCCTTGTATGAATGCTTCTGAGCAATTGTACCATTGAGATGAGATTATTTTTGTCCTGTCCCAGTCCACAAGAGAAAGCGTTTTTCAGCCGAACTGATAAAGTTGGAAAATAAAAACTGAAACAACGAGCCGACTCGGCTCAACTTCACCCGAGACAACCGAAGCCGATTCCCCGCTGGTTGATGGCGCTTTCGAAACTGACGTCAGCAAGTTATGGATCAGCGACGTCAGCAACAAATAACCAGGCATTAAGAGGGACCACGTGGCAGAATTATTGATGCACTCACAACGCTCATATCTTCTAAGGTTCTTTTGCACAAGCTCATCTTCCACGCGTCTCAATCACGTGTCTGAATCCCCCTTACTCTTTGGCATATTTTTTTTTTCAATATCATTTCATCATATACAATTTTTTAAATATGATCTGATACAAAAATTTATAGTAAGATATGATTTTTTTCCGCCAAAGTTTCTTAATTATTTAGGCAAGAAATTATCTCTCTATCTGAGAAAAAAGGAGAATTCTTAGAAAAAATAATTAGTATCCTACTAATAGTGTGCTTGTAGTTTTGAATTATCATAATTTCGCTGCATGATATTACTTAATTAAAGGAAAAATTACAAATAGCTAGTCGATTTTTTTTTAAGTTATCACAGAGAAAATCTATTATTCAGTGTTTTCTTTAATACCATTTTGTTTGTATAAGTTCCGCCATGTTTATAGATTTGGTTTTACACGATTTTAATAGCTCTTTCACATAATTATTTCTATACTTGACGCAAAAAAAAAAAAAAAAAAACAGAAAAAAACAAAACAAAACAAAACAAAAACAAAAACAAATTTTAATCTGCACTAAAAAGGTGTCCATCCTAGTAATACGGTAGTTTGTAATCAAATTTGTATAGATATTTGTCTTAAATGCACAATTTTTGTAGAGTATTAGGTCCCAAAAATATTATCAGTAGGTTTTTTTGTTAGAAGATTCAAAATATTCTTGAATATTATTCACATTAATTATAATACCTGTTTCTAAGGATCTATTTGGTACAAGGGTTTGAATTGACATGGTTTATAAACCGTGTGGTTTAAATTTGTGGCTTTGGATCTATGTGGGTGTGAGCAGATGTTTGGAATTTTAAGGTATGGGTAAATAATAAAATATCACATTAGGTGTTTGAATAGTATGAGAATTATGAGAAAACTAAAAATTGAGCCATGATTTTGTTGTACCAATTAGGTTCAAACCTACGTGAACTTAAGGAGGCAAAGTTCAAAACCAATTTTGTATGGGTTTAAACATCACACTAAGGTTTTAGGCCATTTCAATTATGCACATCCATACAAGAGTTTGAACCAACTTCATGAATTTAAAAAACAAAAATTGTGAGAAAATGTCACTTTTTTCAAAACTAATTATAGTAAATGTTAAGTTTTTAAACTATTTGTAGGAAATGTCAAAATTTATGATGTAAATAATTTATTTGTCCTTTTGTTTATAGTATAAATAATTCTTATTTATATAATAAATAAATTTATGGTGCAAGTAATTTATTTACATCTTTGTTTATAATGTAGATATTTCTTATTTATACAATAAATAAATTGTTTATATTGTAAATCTGACGTTTATTATAAATATTTTCAAAACTTGATATTTATTTAAAAAAATTGAAAAATCTAATATTTTCCTCGTTCTCTTTTTTAAATATATGTAAATTATAAACACATGTACCAAAGGCTAACTCAACATTAGATTTATTAAATGTACATTAAAATTTAGAAAGATATAAAAATTACAAGACCTAATAGAGAAATGAATGTTAATAAATTCAGCTTCGTTTGACAATGTTGTTTCAACTGTTGCATCATAAAGCTCATTTATGCTATTTATGCTACAGTGTAAAGTAAAAATATGCCATCTCTATAATAAATTTATTCTAACTTTTGGTTTTAATTATATTGCCAAATGCACTCTTGATTAGTCGTAGCAACAACATTTTCATTTTGTCCACTAAAAGAGACAACAAGGTTCTCATATTTTAGGTCCCAAAAAAAAGAAAAAAAAAATCTTTATATGGTGTGTGGTAGTCGCCAGTTCTGATCGACCCTATTTCTTTTATGCTCTGTTTGGTGAAAAGGAAAGAAAATTGGAGGGAAGAGAAAATTATGAAGGAAAGAATATTATGAGAAAAGGAAAGATTTTAATTTAATCTTTATTTGTTTGGTATGTAAAGGTGGAAAGAAAATGATTTTATCTTCTCTTGTTTGGAATTGTAAGAAAAACCAAAGGAATAAAAAAATACTATTAATACAATTACCATTTTGTCTAAATATTATTTAGCTATTTCTTTAATTTAAGGCCCTAATTTTTTGTTGAAATGTTAATAAAAAAAAATGATAAATTGATAACTTCACTTTTTTTATATTATTATCAAATTTTTTTCTCATAAAATTTACCTATATTTAAAAAAATCAATTATAATAAGCCTTATATACCATTTCTTCTGCCTATATTTTCTTTCCATTTTAATTTTTTTCTGCCAAATACCTATCTTATCATTTTGTATCCTAATCTTTCCAAAGCTTTCTTTTTCTCCCCTTTTCATTCATACCAATCAGAGCCTTGAGTTTCCAATTTCTCCCATCAAATGATGACGTTAAATATTTTGTAAGGGGGTTCTTTCTCCGATCGTTTTCTCTTCTTAATTTTATCTTAATTTCTCAAACTTCATTTCGAGGAAACCAGCTAGCTCTCTCCCCTCTCAAATCCATCAATTATTTTCCTTACAAAATTGTCTCCAAATCCCATCTTCTCATGTCCAAAAGATCACAAAACTAAGCGCCCTTTTCATCATCTCTTCAATTCCTTTTTCTTTCACATGCCATGGATAACAATATTAACCTACTCGCCAGCAGTACTGTACTTAAAAAACCAACCAAAAAGACAAACAGTAGCTACAAGACCAAAAAAACCAATAAGCCTGTCAAAGTAGTTTACATCTCAAACCCAATGAAGATCAAGGCCAGTGCTTCCCAGTTCAGGGCATTGGTCCAAGAGCTCACCGGCCAAGACGCCGAGTTCCCTGACCCCACCAAGTTTCCTGCCAACCACGGCGGCGCCGCCGACGGCCAAGATCAACTGGGTTTTGATTCAACGGCCAAGATTGCAGAAGACCATCATCATCATCAAGACCAGCCCGCAGAGAGTAATAATTCTTGTACCACCACTACCACTGTTAATTCCAGGTATGAGGGGTTGGACGACGACGTTTTCATGCCTGAGATGATGGAGAGCTTTGAGGCCGGGATGTTGCCGTCAATTAGTACTACCAATGTGTGGTACGATTCTCCTAATAGTAATTATCATCAAATTGACGATGTGATTGGCAGCCTTGATGCAATATAAAAAAATTTTAAAAAGAAAAAACAATCTAGTGTGGTAAGGCTCATGTTAAATCTCTCTGCTACTCCATGATGTCGGTATGTATAACGTTTTATAAAACTATTATTGTGGTTTGCATATTTTAAAAATATAAATGCAAGGAACATCTTTAACCGTGTCGTTTGATTGTTTTGTTTTTGTTTTTTGTTTTTTCTTTTCTAATCATCCTCTTTTAGTACTTTAAACCTAGCTAGATTCATGTGTATATATATGGTGTGTGTATAATGCAAATATAGCTTTTCTAGATCTCCGGTCGATTGGTGGATTAGATTATATATATATATAGTCATACCCCATGTAATTGAATTGTTCGTATTGTCCTGTTAATTTCTATTTTTAAGTCAAATTAGATACTTTTTTAGGGAATTTATTTAACTAATATACAGAGACGTGATGAGAATCTCACTAACGTAGCTGAACTAAGTAGCACTGGTCAAATTGAAGCAGAAGAAAGGTGTGCGAAATTGAAGAGGGAAATTCACTATTTTGTCAACCATTTTTTTAATGTCTTTTATAATATTTTCAAGGGATGTGCAGAAACAAGGAAGTGATCTGATCTGGAGAAAGTACATGTGGTTTAGAAAACCTAATTCCTTTTTTTTTGCTTGTGCTTCTGGTTTCATGGGAGTTTTTTATTGTTGTTGTTGTTGTTATTGATGAAATATTGGTAGAGTTAAAAGCGCACGTGGATTCTAAAGCTAGCTTTGATGGGTGCTAAATAGTTTGTGAAAATGTGATTTGGAAATTACTCAATTTAGTGGTATTTGAGGTAGATTTTCCTTGAGCGATCCCAAATTAGAGAATCACGTCCATTTTATTAGGTATATGTATATCATAATAGGTTTATATATGAAAATTTGTGTATATATATACACTACCTCTAGAGGTCGATAATTTAACATTTTCTATAGGAGGAAAAAATCTGCCTAGCAATTATGAGGAAGCTTAGAACAAATTAATATAACAAATTATTAATTTACAACATGTTAAGCTTTACGTACCGTGGAATCCCAACTTGAAATGTGCATAATGAAAGCACTGATGTCTATGATATATGTTTGTAAAATTAAGTATATTTTGCTGGAGATTAAATCTTTTTTTGCTCAGTCTTTCTGGGATTTCATTGTAACATAGACGAAAAAGATTTGATGAAAGTTGCTTAATCAAATTATGTTCTAGTGAAAGTAATATGATCTTCAGTTTCCTTCAAGGTAGCTGCCTTAATTCTAAAAATAATACTCCAGTAAGGAGAGAATACTAAGATGATACAGCTTTGCGGATGTGGAAGGCGTTTGGATAGAACTGCAAGTTCGAAGTTAAAATTGCTATAACAAAAACAGTTTGATCTAGAATTTTGGTGAACTAAATATTCTAGTAGTCCTGGACTTCTTCTCTCTATATATTAAGCAACTATAGTACTGCTTTGCTGATCCATTCTTAGAAAGCTAATATATATACACACATCTATAAATGACTCCAATTACCTAGTATCATTATATATCATTTTTGGTCAATAGCATAACATTCGAGATCATACGTGAAATTAAAGCATACATTTTTCCACAAAACAATATTTTTGTCAGCTTTGATGTATGTTATACGTCTCCTGATTAGATATTAATGAACTATATATTGCCAAGTATTCTTCTTCTTGTCTTTTTCTTCATGGGTAGAGAACACATATTCTTCTTCTTCTTCTTCTTCTTCTTCTTCTTCTCTTTTTTAAAGACTACATATGCTTAAGAGATATATCTACAAGCCAAATAAAATAAAGCTTTACTTTTCTTGTTGATATTATTCACTCTTTCCAATTCATTACATAGCGCAAGTAGCTATATGGCTGCAATGGGAGGAGTTCATGATTTGCTTAACAGATAAGTTTATCCGTTAAATTGTATATTTAGTATTATGTCCTACTAAATTCCTGCAAGACTGAGATGCCATTAACTTGTTTGTCAATTTCAACTTTCTCTTTTTGATTATTCCTCAGAGCTCTAATATAATATATACATCTATATATATATATGTGTGTGTGTGTGTGTGTTTGTGTGTGTATGTATATAAAGATACATGCATATATGCAACTTGATCATCAACTAATGTGCGAGTACATGTTGTTGGCCAAATTGCAAGACGGTATATTGATTAAAAAGGTGTAGCTTTTTGTGTTTTAGCACTTTGTCTTGATGTGCTTTCCACGTTTCATTTTCTGTAAGTTTTGGCTTCTTGCGATCATGACATTACACAGCCGAATAGATCAAGTACTATCTCTTCCCCAATCTTTGGGTCTCATGATTTGAAATTTGAAGCGCGGGGGATTTCCTTTCTAAGGAGGATATCCTTAGGATAATGAAATACAGAGAAAGCCCTAGCTTTTTATCTAGATTGCACATGTCTACAATGTGCAATTTTAAGTGTACTTTTATGAATTTGATTGATTGGTTAAATCATATCTGGAAATGTTTCTTTATGAGGTGATCTAATTGAATCTGATTGTTGGCTTCAAAAAATTGGACTTTTACTTATAGCAATTTTTATCTAAACTTTAGTTATAACAAAATATTATAACTAATATGCATTTAGTTATAATTTTAATTTAATTTTTGTAGTAACTAAAACTTTTAATTGTCAGATTTTTAGTCCATGTATGTTTTCATGACTAAATACTTGATGGTTAAAAATTTTAGTCACAATTAAAGATGTTTCTAAATGTATATTAATTACATAAAAATGTTGTCAGCTAAAAACTTAAAACTATTGTGCATAATGGTTTATAAATATGATTATAATCTGAGGGGGTTTTTTTCACACTGAAGGACTACATAATTAGAATTTTACAGAACTAGAGGCTATTATAGAATCATTCTCGGGTTATCAAATTTTAATATACGATTCGCTTAGTTAGTTAGTTTTTTTTTTTTTTCTATATATAATAAAACGTTGTGACACCCCTTTCGAGACCAAATATGAGTAAATTTTCTTCATTATATACAAATTAATTCTCTATTCAGAGATGAAGCTTTCAGTGGAGCCTTGGAGGGCGTAGAGCAAATGCCAAGTACATGTATCGAGTGATAAGCTGGCAAGTTGAAAATGCTTTCTAATTAATTAATTAATTTCTTCCGCATGCTGACAAAAGATTTTGCCCTAGCCAACCAATGGTTTTATATTACATGGGTTACGTCAGGACTATTGGGATATTATTTTATATTCAGTGGATAATCGCAATTTAATGATCTTTTCTCTATGTTTGGCGTTGTTTGTGTCATATTGCTGATTTGATGGTTCCACGAATTTATTAGAGAGTACTGTTTTTCAGCCGACGATCTCTGCAGCAATAATAACTCGATTCGGTATTTTTTTTTAATAAAAGAAAACTCTAATCATTCATATATTTGAGTCCATACTGATCAAGCAGTGTTTGTTTGAAATTTGAGATGAAAACTTGAAACACATATAAAAATACTTTTTTAAACTATTATTTATCTTTTTTGGGTTGAGATTGTTTATAGAAATTATTTGACTAATCACTTTTAAGATACGACAAGCTTTTATGTGTTTTTACACCAAACAGTAATAAAAAAACTCAAAAAGAATATTTGGATATTATATTTTTGAGAGAGAAAAAAAAAACATGAGAAACAGAGTGAAAATTTTGATCATATTTTTATTATTTTTATAATTAAATGACAACTATTAATTGCATTTGTTAGAAATAAATACCACTTTTTTAGAAACATTATAACCTTTTTGATAAGTTAAGTTTTGTTTTCACACTGTTTTTGAAAGTTAATCGTCTTTCGGAATGAAATTGACAAATCTTAAATTAATTAATTAATTATAAAAATAAAAATTAAAATTAAATTCAAACTTAGTTAAATAAAACAAAACATTATTTCAATAGGTGTTATGTGTCATGCACCTAATAAGTGTCTCATTACCTAGGCCACGCATTTTTGTAAGATTAAAGTGAGACTTAGGTGCACAAGTCATCAAGCTTTTTAAAAAAGTAGTGTCTTATAAATTCCCATAAGGGACTATGTGGTTATCATAACACTTACATCACATTTGTCATGCACCTAATAAATGTCTTACTGCTCAGGCCATGCACGTTTATAAACTTAAAGTAAAGCTTAGGTGCACAAATCATCAAACCTTTTAAAAGGATAGGCTTTATAAAGTTCTACATAGAACTATTTGGTTATTATGGAAGTATGTGGTTATCATAACACTTATATTACATTTGAACTTGACCAATTTCAACAGTAGTTGTTAGGCAATTCTACACCCGGCTACACAATAAGACAAAGGGTTCAAATCTTCTCCTAAATTCAAATGCGTGTGTGTGTACACTCTAACAAGTGGAAGCACTATAAAGGACATGGAAGCAACTTGCCCAGCTCTTTATTGTTCATTGACTTGCACAATCCAGTCAGCGCTAATGCATACACAAATTTGTCGGTTTGATTGTTTCTTTTTTTTTTTTCTTTTTTTTTTTTTGACCTTTTCTTTTTGATTCTCTTGCAGCACTTTATACTTATTATTCTTCTTTTTTAAAAGAAAATTTCCTACGGTGTTACAATAGTAAACCAATAATGCTATAAATGTTCGACCAGTTTATATGTTTGATGAAAGAAATTTCATACGTATGTATGTATATTCTTACATAACAATAATGACAGGCAATTCATTTATTCTTTTTTTCTTTTGGTAAAATGGGCTTAGAGAGAGAGAGAGATAGAGAAGCTGGAAGATATTTTTTATCCATGTGGATGGTTGGCAGCCGTTAGGTTTTTGGATATTCATAGTCACTGTCACGGACAGAGAACTAATTATATATCAGGACAAATTCCTCAATATTTGCACCGATAATTTAATTTGGAATACCACTGAAACGATTACAGCCTAGTGTAACATACAAAAAGTCTCACATTAGTTAAATAAAGAATCAAAAAATAGTACTTAAGTTTTAGACTGTCTACCTCTCAACAAGAGCTCTTTTGGGACGTGACAAATGGTATCAGAGCGGGGTACTGCCTGCCTAGTGTGTGGACTCTCCACGGTCTAGTGGGACCCTCAGGGGAGCCGATTCGTGACGAGGACGTCACGCTATTAGGTGGAGGAGAATGTAATGTATAAAAAGTCCCACATCGGTTAGATAGAAGACCGAAAAGCAATACGCGATTGGGTGGAGGAGAATGTAATATATAAAAAGTCCCACATCGGTTAAGTAGAGGACCGAAGAGCAATACTTAAATTCTGGGCTGCCCACCTCTCAATAAAAGCTCTTTTGTGACGTAACATTAGGCTATCAACCATTTTGTGATATCGAGTCCCCAACAACCATTTCGCTTTGAGCCTTAACATTATGTTATAAAATTATGGATTATTAGATAAAATAGCAACTAGAAGCCAGTCGGCCGCTTGGCCGCCTCTTGGTTAGTCTCATACATGTAGTGGACAAAAGGTACGCTTTATAGATCTCAATCTTCTTGTTTTATAAGCCTTTTTTTTCCCCGTAATTTTAACTTGGGGTACGGGTTACATAACAAAACGACAACATGAAGAGTATTGTTGTGGGTAATCGCGGTGGGCCCACTGAGCCAGGCTCGAAATTGATGAAGTAAATGTAGTTGTGCTCACATGGAGTCCGAGGCTTAGTCGTGGCCAAGACACACAGAAGAGCAAGGCATAGACGAATACGACAAGGTTAAGATTACGATATGACCAGATTTAATAAATAGTTGTATTTAAATTCAAAAATAAAAACTGCCATATTTTCTTCATTCTAAAGGTCATGCTGATCATGAAGAAAGGGGAGACAACCTCAATTTAAATAGAAAAGACAATATTTCCTTATTTTATGAATTAATTTATTTAATTATTTGAATTAGCTATAAAGGGCTATAAATAGAGGCTTAATATCCAGAAATTGCCCGAAGTCTCACATTAAGCACTACTCGTGTATAAATTTTGTTTTGAGAAAGTTAATGAATTATCCTTCTCTCAAAAGTCGATGTAGCTCCCTTAAGAGTAAGCTATTATAATTTCTTGTGTTTTTTACTTTTTCAAACAATTTACACGCAAATCGATAGGGTTTTTATACGGTGGTGAGGATAGTTCTTGAAAGTTCTATTGGCGAAATTTCGCTATCAACAAGTATAAATTATTGAATTTAAAGAAATTATTAATCTTTATTCAAGAAAAAGAAATCTTAAATCATAAAAAAAAGATTTAGGAAAAAAGAAGAAAAAAAAAGGGGTCGGGGAGTGAAGGCTCAATGGGGGCATATATGCCCTTGACTTTTTGAAAATTCATGATTTTGCTCAAAAATTTTCCAATATTTTCATAAATGCTCTCTTTTCATCCACAAAATTTTATATACAAAACCTCTCATCCACCAAATTTTATATGTGCCCCCAATTCAAACCCTTGTTCTCTGATTTATTTCTATTAAAAATTCTATTTTTATATGTGTCATTAATTTTTTTTTTTTGTTTCTAATATGCACCATTACAATAATGTTTCTCAAATGTGCCTTCATTTCAGCTAGTTTTTTTCGTTCTCTTAAATAGAACTTTTTAAATATGGCCGTCATATACACATTTTCCTAATTGCCCTTTTGATATAATTTTTCTCAAATGTGCTTCTACTTAAACCTCTTTTTTCATGCAACCTTTTTGAATACTTTTTTTTGGTCCTTTCTAAATAATTCATTACCAGCTTTGTCCCATCAAAATCATTAAAAAAATGGTTCCACTTTATCTCTTCTTACTAAATTAAACTCAAAACAGATTAGTAAACCAAGAAAAAAAATTAAAGTTTTAAGAATATCTTACATTCACATAGTAAAAAAATCAAGAAATTGAATATGCATGTCCCGTTAACTATTTTATAGTATTAAGAGTTGACTGAAATGAAGATTTTTAAAGTTTTTCACGTTCTTAACTTGACAAAGGATTGTAGTATATTTTCTCCATTTTTAAGTAGATGATAACTTCACCTTAAAAAAAATGTAGAAATGATAACTACTCCAAAAATTTTTTAGTAGGCCCCAAAATGACATAAATTAGTAAGTTATAAAAATCTTGTAAAATTATAAAAATTTATATGAGAATTCTAGGTTACGTAGGCCGTGAAATATGTTATCAATAAACAATGGTGGAGGTAGGATTTTGTTTCAGAAGGGTATAAGTTAACAACGTGAAAACTTTAGAAACCGTCAATTTATCAACTCTTAATACTAATATGATATTTGGAAGGATATACATATTCAATTTTTTTTTTGGCTAAATGAATGTAAAATTTTCTACAAAGTTTATTTTTTTCTTAATTTACTGTTCTCTTTTGAGTTTGGTTTGGTAAAAAAGAAAATACTACAATAGAGCACTTTACAAAATGAATTTTGATGGAACAAAACTGATAATAAATTAGTAGGCAGTCCAAAAGATAAAATAGTATTGAAAAAGTTGCAAAAAAAAAAAAAGGTTTATATAGAAGTGCATTCAAGAAAAATTTCAATAGGGTAATTAGGAAAATGTATATAAAAATAATATATTTATAAAAAATTAAATTTATTTAGATAACTTAAACAAAAAGAAATTCTTAAATAAAGATACATTTAAGAAACATTATTGTAATGGAGGCAAATTAGAAACCAAAAAAAAGTAATAAGACACATAAAAAATAACTTTAATAGGAATAAACTAAAGAAAAAGTTTGTTAATAAGGTGGGGGATGGCATACATAAAATTTTGTAAATGAGGGAGCTTATCTAAAATTTTTGGATGAAAAGAGAGTATATATAAAAAGTAGAGGAAAACTATAAGCATTGACATAAATTTTAAGAAATCTAGTGGATGGGTGTACTCTCTCCCTTTTGCAAAAATACTAATATTTACCAAACAAAATTTTTATATTTTTACAAAAGAAGATGCTAACTTATGTTGTTATAAATAATAAATTATTACATAATTTTATACTAACCTCTTGGAAGCAGAAACTGATCACTGCAATAGAAAATCTTATGAATCTCCACAACAAGATCTTTAACACTATTCTCCTTCAGTTGATCGTCATGTGTATAGGCACAACGAAGCAAGTCTTTACTCTGGGTTTATCCTTCCAATCACTAAAGTCCTGGAGAGAATTAATTGCTAAAGGTGAGAAAAAATTTTCTCTATAAAATTTACACTTAGGCAGTCTAAAAAAATATAAAAACATAAGGTCTCTATTTATAGAGTGTGGTTAGAAAGTATCCTTTTGAAAGTAGGAAACTAGAAAAGCTTGTCTCCTAAATTTAACAGTAGGTGCCACATCCATGGGAAATTTTATTGTGGAACACGCCACTTGTAGGAACAATTCTTTGTATTGTTGGTGCAACATGCTGCTTAGTGTGTAGTCTCAATTATTTCCTTTTTCCAAAATAGGAAACTATTATTCTTGCATTATCTAGAATATTTCCAATCCAATTAAATAATTTCAATTTGTATTAGAATAATATCATGATGAAAATATCTAATTTAAAATAATATAAATAATGAATTATTCTTAAACTCCAATTCATTTACGATTTAAATTAATTATTTAAATTCAACAATTAATTATCTAAAACCCTAAACTAAATTTGAATAACTATTTCCTTAAAATTAATTGGACAATTAATTTCTTAAAATAGCATGTAGAACACGCCACCTATAGTCCAGTTAGACTGCTCTTGGCACCAACATTAATCTAACTCGACTATTGTGCACACCTAGCTAAGCTTAATGAGCTCAAAATAAAATATCTTTTGGATTACCCATAGTATTTACCTATCACTCAATCTGTAACCGAAGTTAGTAAGCTAGTGTTGGGACTCAATGAATAATCCTAGATTATTTCTTTATTAATCATTAACTTTGGTATTATTCTACTATAGAATTGAAAGTTGTACTCTCGATAAATACTGCTTTATGAAACTCTAAATAGTCTTATCTATAAACTTGCATACTATGTGTATTTCCATATGTCATCCATAGTTAACTTAAGCACTAAGTTTTGTTATATCTTCTCAACTATTTTATCAAAAGTTCCATAATTTCTCTCATTTGGAAAAATTCTATTTATAAAATACAAATGATATCATCTAGTTGCCATATGTATTTAAATGATCAAGGCCTTGTTTTGTTTTCAACTTCTCGAATAATGCCTTTATAAGGATAATATTAACTCTTGCTAAAGAGTTATGGATTCTATATTTGTGTGTTATGCTTTTATCGAATATAAGTTATTGTTGGAAAACAAGCACACAATAGATTTTATAATTTTTAGTTAAAATTTTTTCCAAAAAAAATTTAGACATGCTATATATATTAATTAATAAAAGATCTTTCGTACTTTTTAGTAGACCAAAATATTATAGAAATTGTAGTGATAGAATTCTACTAAAAGAGCCTCAACCAACTAGACTTTTTTGCTATTACTTGTTATGATCGGAGTATGGGTGGTCACACATCGTTCAGTCTTTCTTCAAGTAATCTCTCCTTCTAACTACTTGAGAAAACCTATAGGAGTTTCAGAGTCTTCCAAGCAAAATACTCTTCTCTAAATCTCTCAAGTGATGTAGCAAACAATAGAAAATTGGATGTAGCGAACAATAGAAAATTGTTACTTTTATATTGTGATCAAATTAGGGTTAGTTCTTATCAAATAAGGCCTCAAAATTTGAGTTAGAGTCAAGTCTTGAGCTAAAACATGTGAAACACGTTTGCTGAAAAAAACAAGTGGGGTCGACCACACCTTGTGTATGGTGGTCGACCGCGTCATTAAAGGTGACTTGGCAGATGCGTTTTCCAGCTTCTCAAACTTATCTAATTCACTTGATTTGAACCGATTGGATAAATCTCATCTTATTTGACCCGGGGATTATAGAGCCTCGGTTTTAATTCAAATAACCTAATAGAGAAGTTATCTGATTAAAACAGTCATATATAGATAATTCCATACAAATAAAATCTATTTCAAATAATTCAACATTTTTTTTTTGGAATTAATTCATAAAATGAATTCAACCAATAAACTAACATGAATTATTTAATCCAATCAATCAAATTTTAGCCAATCTAATAAATAACATAAGTTACCAATCTATAGGTGACAGAAGTAGTATCGTTATAAGAAATATTATGAGCTTGCAAAGGGGACCTGATGGATATATATAGATCAAGCTGCTATAATTATAAAATAACATATCCCTAATATGTATATTTTGTAATTATCAATTTCAAAGCTATTCTGGTAAAAGCTTTGAGTTGCACTCTTGAATCATATATAAATTATGAAATTCGAATAAGTTTATCGTCCATGACAAATTATAATGTGTAACATTCCATAGAATGTACATAATTGGCTTAAGGATAACTTCCGTTTTACCTTTTCAATTATATTTATCTTATGTTCTATTATCCCACTATTAGAATACTTATTATTCATAACCAATAACAAATAGTATACCATTTGGTTAACACATATGTATCTAAATGGTTAAGCGCGCTCCAGTTTCTAATTACAAGATAATACCTATGAAAGAATATTATTAACTATGCAAAAAAGCCATACATTCTATATCTATGAATAATGAGCCTATGTCAATTACAAGTCACGTCTCTAATGTACTGGTATGCTCACCTTCATATAATTTAGGATGCCACCCTTTAGTACATCAAAAAACACAAGTCAAGAATACGAACTCATTGACTCATTTTAAGAGTAAGATGTAACACATATGATTGTCTAAAGTGAATTGATTTATTCAAATAGATTAATCAAATTAATCAAATTGATTTATTCATAACCAATAACAAATAGTATACCATTTGGTTACACATATGTATCTAAATCGTTAAGCGCTCTAGTTTCCAATTACAAGATAATACCTATGAAAGAATATTATTAACTATGCAAAAAAGCCATAGATTCTATATCTATGAATAATGAGCCTATGTCAATTACAAGTCACGTCTCTAATGTACTGGTATGCTCACCTTCATATAATTTAGGATGCCACCATTTACTACATCAAAAAACACAAGTCAAGAATACGAACTCATTGACTCATTTCAAGAGTAAGATGTAACACATATGATTGTCTAAAGTGAATTGATTTATTCAAATAGATTAATCAAATTGATTCAGCTTTAGCGTCGATCCAATATATTGTCACCAATGACAATATACCAATGTTTCTACTCACAGAGTCTAACTTTGGTGACCAAGACAAATCATTTCTCGTTAAAGATGTAGACAGCCTAACAATCTAACTAAATAAAGTAACCCAACTTTATTCCCTTGACTGTGGATCTTTGGATCTTTTATAATTAGACCATCACCTTTAATGTTCATGTCTTCTGCATAATATGTCCCTCATATGCACGATCTTAAAGGTTTATACTAACAGTCTTGGACTTTTGTTTGATTATCGTATATTCAATATAAATGAACATAAAAGGGCAATATTTTATATATGAAAACAAATAAAATTTTATGGATTAAATGTCTCCAAAAACTATTACATCATTTAATCCTTAGGGTACCTGGTCTAATGATCTCCCACTTGCTCTAAGTGAGTAAATATAACATGTTACGCATCCCCATAGGCTCCATATGCTTCTCGAAAGTCCTTATCGATAGCGTCTTTGTGAAAGGATCAACTATGTTGTCTTTAGATGCAATCTAGCACATATCAATGTATCCACCCTCAATTGTCCCTTTTCACATGATACTTCCAGTCTACATGCTTACTCATCTTATGGTATATGGATTCCTTGGTACTAGCTATTGTTGCTCTGTTATTGCAATATAGCATCATCGGCTTATCCATACCTGGAATTACCTCAAGATCCCTAAGGAACTTATAGAGCCACACTGCTTCTTTTAAAATATCACTAGTAGCCACACACTTGGCCTCCATCATTGAATCAACAGTGTAAGCTTGCTTAACACTCATCCTCTAGTAAACATGATCCACAAGTCGATCTTCTTATATCTAGACAAGTTTGGAAATTTGGGTCTATGTATCTAAGAGGTGTTAGATCCTCACTAGAATGCACTAGTATATAACCTCTAGTCCTTCTCAGGTACTTTAATATATGCCTGATCGTAACCTTATGGTTTTGTCATAGATCTAGCCAAAATTGTCTTGCTATCTCAACCCATAACATATGTCTGGTCGTTTGTAACAATGAAAAATGAGTATGTAGAGAATTTTAAAAATTTTTAGTTAAAACATTTTTCTAAAAAGAAGTTAGACATGCTATATAAATAAATTAATAAAAGATCTTCAGTACCTCTTAGTGGACTAGAAAAACTGTAGAAACTACTATATAAGAATTTTACCAAAAGAATCTCAACAAACTGGACTTCCTTGCTATTCATTTTCTATGATCAGAGTGTGGGTGGTCGTATGTTATTTAGTCTTTTCTTAGGTGACCTTTCTTTCCAACCACTTGAGAAAACCAAGAGCTAAGATTCAGGATGTTAAACAATCGCTCTATGGAAGTTTCAGAGTCTTCCTAGCAAAATACTATTCGTAGATATCTCAAGTGTTCTAAGAAATAATAGAAAATTGTTCCCTTTATATAAATGTTGGATTGGAGGTAGTCCTTATCAGATTTGGCCTCAAAATTTTAATCAATGTCAAATTTCGAGCTAAAAATGCATGAAACGCATGCTAAAAAAATGCAGGCATAGTTAACCACACCTTGTACATGGTGATTGTCCACATCGTCAGGGCCAACCTAACAAACACATTTTTGAACTTCTCAAACTTATCTAGATCATCCGATTTGAACTGATTGGATAAATCTTATCTTATTTGACTTAGGTATCCTTCATAGAGTCTCAGTTTTAATTCAAAAAACCTAATAAAGATTTAATTTGATTAAAACAGTCATATACAGATAATCCCATACAAATAAAATCTGCTTCAGATAATCTAACATGTTTACTTTAAATTAATTCATTAAATAAACTAACATGAATTATTAAATTCAATCAATTAAATTTTAGCCAATCTAATAAATAATATAAGTTAACACTCTGTAGGAAAAACATGTTGCACTATTATAGGAAATATTATGAGTTAGTAAAGTGAAACCAAAGGACATATATAGATCAAGCTGCTATAATTATAAAATAACTTATCCCTGACCCAAATATTTTATAATTATTAACTCTAAAGCTATTTCACTAAATGCTTGAAGCTGTACTATTGAACTACATATAAATTATAAAACTCCAATAAGTTTATCATCCATGACATATCATAATATGTAACATCCTTATGGGATATTCATAATAGAGACTTAAGGATAAATTCTGTTTTACCTTCGCAATTATTTTTGTAGCCAACACCAATAGTATACTATTCAGTTACACATATGTATCTAAGTGATTGAGTGCACCAGTTTTCAATTATGGGATAATGTCCATAAGATAATATCATTAACTCTATAAAAGAACTACGAGTTTCATATCTATGAATAATGAGTCTACATTAATCAAGAGTCATATCTCTAAAGTACCGGTATACGTGTCTTCATATAATTCAAGATGTCACCTTTTAGTTTATCAAAAGATATAAATCAAGAATACGGAGTCATTGATTCATTTGGAGATCAAGATGTGACAAATATGATTGTCTAAAGTGAATTGATTTATATAAGCAAAATTATTAATCAAATCAATTTGCCTTTAATCCTGATTCAATACATATCGTCACCTATAACAATATACCAATATATCTACTTACGGAGTCTAACTCTGATGATAAAGACAAGTCATCTTCCATCAAGGATGTAGACAACATAGTAATCTTAACAAGAATAAAGTGTCTAATTTTATTCCTTTAATTGCAGATCTAATCATTTAGACTATTAGCTTTAAGATTTATGTCTTCCGTATATTCTGTCCATCATATGCACGATCTTAATGGTTCTGACTGACAGTCTCAAATTTTTGTTTTCTTATCATACATCAACATAAATGAACATAGAGAGGACTACATTTGATATATGAAAATAAATAATAAACTCTTTAACAATATCCCACTTGTCCTAAGTGAGTACATGTGATATGTTATGCACCCTCGTAGCCTCGATAAGCTATATTGTCCTCAAATGCGATCTTACATATTGCCACATTTCCACTCACCATGATGTCCATTATCACATGATATTTCCAGTTTATGTGTTGACTTATCTTGTGGTATCTTGATTTCTTGGTATTAGCTATCGCTGCTTTGTTATCATATTATAGTATAATCGGCTTATCCTTACTAGGAATTACCTTAAGATCCTTAAGGAACTTGTGGAGCTATGCTTCTTTCAAAACATCATCGATAGTCACACACTTGGCCTCCATCATTGAATTAGTAGTGTAAGCTTACTTGACACTTCTCTAAACAATGACACCTTCTCTTAGAGAAAACACAGGTCTAGAAGACGATCTTTCTGTATGCAGACAAGTTTGGAAATCTAAATCAGTGTATCCAAGAGACGTTAGATCCTCACTAGAACGCACTAGCATATAACCTTTAGTCCTTCTTAGTAACTTGAAAATATGCTTGACCATAACCTAATGGTTTGGTCCCAAATTTGATTGAAATTGCCTCGTTTTCTCAACCGCATAACATGTGTCAAGTCATGTGCAAATCATAGCATACATGAGACTACCTACTGCCAAAACATAAGGTATATTCTTCATGTATTCTCTTTCCTCATCGGTCTTTGGACCGTCTTTTTTGGAAATAATTTTTCCAAACCTAGATAGTTGCTCACCTTTCATGGAATTATGCATTGCAAACTTCTCGAGAAGCTTGTCTATGTATGAAGCTTGGGATAAGTTATCATTTTGTTCTTCTTATCTCAAAAGATTTAGAATCCAAGAACATAATTAGCCTTACCTAAGTCCTTCATGTCAAACTGCTTGGTTAATCAAACTTTGACTGATTTAACGCCTCTACATCATTGCAAATTAGCAGAATGTCATCTATATAGAGTAGTAGAAAAACCAATTTCCCGTCCTTAATGTATTTGTAAACTCATGGATCGTCAATATTTTGTTCGAGTCCATAAGTCTTAACCACTTGGTCAAATCTTATATTCTAAGAACCAAGCTTACTTAAGTCCATAAATAGAGTTTCTTAATTTGTAGACTTTATTTTCTTGACCCTTAACTGTGAACCATTTTAGTTTTACCATATATAACGTCCCATCAAGATAGCCATTCAAGAAAGTCGTCTTGACATCCATTTGCTAAATCTTGTAATTGAGAGGGAAAATAGTGGGCAAGAGAATGTAGATAGACTTAAGCATGGCTATAGGCGAAAAAGCTTCCTCGTAGTCAATTCTTTCCTTTTGTATGTGAGACGCCTCCTTACGAACGTCATATATATCGTAACATTTATTCCTTAATACATTTACTTAGAGTTATAATAAACTATTTCATTGAAACATAATTTGGAAAACATACCTAGGAGCCATGCACCCATTTTTTTTTTTATATATACATCAATATTTAATAAATTACTCAATTATAATAAATTACTTGATCATAAACATCCTATAGATAGTTTGTCAATACCATTGCAAATTGAATAACTTTTAAAACATTTTTGAAAATCTACAAGCACAGTTCGGCAGGCCGAACTTGAGACTTCGACAGGTCGAACTCATCTGGTAGTCTAAAGTTCAACCTTCGACAGGCCGTCTGAGGCTCTACAAAATAGGATTTCGAAATCGATAAGATCGGTAGGCTGGTACAGGGTAATCGGTAGGCCAATCTATACATCGACAGTCCGACCAGTCGTGGTCGCCAGGCCAAACTGTAATGAAAAAATTTTATTTAAAACCAGTCTCAATGTTTCAAATGCAGAAGACAATTGATAAAACTACAAAGTTAAAATGTCATAGTTCAATTTTTTTAAAAAAATTCATCAAATAAACATACTCAAAATTATGAAATATAGTTTATATCATTAAAACTCCTTCTTTAGCGTTCTTCCATTTGCAATTCATCGTTCTTGGTTCACACGCTCGTCTTTGTTCTCCACCTATTCCATAGCTCTCTCACCCTTATCTACAACATGATATAAAACTAAATAAGCAAACGCTTAGTAAGTACATTTTATAACTCACAAGTAAAAACATTTTATGAACATCATCATCATATGCGTTATCATAATAGTTCACCATGCACAATTTCATAAGGAACATATCTTTTATCATATTATCCAAATTGAAACTTTGTTCATTTTATCTTAAAGGCCCAAGTGTTGCATCATAATCATCATTGTAGGCACACCATCATGAGAGGAGAAGGGTAACTAATCATGAACCAAACATGACACATAACATAACATAAACATGGGCATGCAACACTTATTTAAGTGATACACACACACACACACATATATATACTTTCATACTTTGAAACACTTCGTCATCATTCATGCATAACTTTTGATAATTCAAAATTTCATGGTAAAACATCAATTAAAATCGTCAAAGATTCATAAAAAAAAATCATCACGAACATAAATTTCAAGCTTTTCATAAATCACATCATATTACAGGTGAGAATGTACTTACTTGTATAGCTTACTTAACCTTAGTTTATAGGTGACGTCGCCGTGGTCTCAATGAGCTCGCCCTTAGTGTGTTCATGTCATACATTCATTTAAAATAAACAATTAACATTTATTTTCATGAGACCATGAAATCATTCAACACCACAAAACATATCTCAAATTCCATAATACATCCCACATACATTCATCTCTCGAAAACATTAATTTATAATATGTTTCATTAACCTTAAAACATTAGAACAAAACTATCATCACAAATGCTTTCTAACCTCTAATAATTCATAATTCAATGACTTTACATTCACACACAATATGGGCACCGAATTTGGCAGGAACAAAGATAATATATAAACATATTACCATGATTTTTCATTAGTCATAAAAATTTTATTTAATAATTTAAATAATTCACATAACATACAATACAAAATCTGCCAGCAATACAATTCAATGAGTAGTTCCTACTAACATTCACATAATAAATTATTTACATCCCAAAAATAATTCCATAAAAATCCTACATGCAATAGACACTAAGAACTTCAACATATCCAAAAATCACCTTTAAATAAATTCCATACAATCCAAAACATGTGTTTGAATTCAGAGACAAAAAAAAACTATAAACAATTTGGGTAGTGAATTACATGAGATAATTATTCTCAAACAATTAAAATAAATTTATTTAGACCTCAAAATTCATATGACAACATATTAACATATAATTACAGTAGCACAAAAAGTTTCATTACCAAATAAATTCATTAAGTCATACAAAAACTTCACCCAATAACAATTCAACAATTTACCGATAAAACAGTCTAAAAACCTAGCTTCAATAAAAAATTCCATAACACAAAATATTCATCATATTATCGTGATACTTTCCAATTCATAAATTAACATATATATATATATATATATGAAATTTCATGAGAAAATCATTCATTTGCTTTATGAACGATGGCTACATTTTTATGCATCATAAACAATTAACAATAATTTTTTATGAGTGGCAGAGAGAAGAAAACTCATATATTAACATAGAAAAATCAAATTAACGTGAAATTTGGAGGAACATCACATAACATATACATGAATATTAAAATTTCAAAACAAACAGAACTTCCTAGACAAAGATATAGCAGTCAGATTATGCAGGAAAAAAAATACATTTCAAAAATAACCAAGAACGCAGTCTTACCTTAAAACAAAAAATTCTTCTCAACTTCCTTCGAATTCATCCAAAAAAAACTCAATATTTCTATCAAATATTTCTAGAAGAATTGAGGGAGAGAAAGGGTGGAGAAAGATGTGAAGAAGAGAGAGAAAGAAGATGTCTGAGAGAAAACTTGTTTTTTTTTTTTTAAGAGAAGGAAAAATATATGTGAAACTTATTAGGAGTTTATAAAATAAATTAATATTCCCTAATTTTATCAAAAATTTCTAACTAAATTCAAGGCAAAATTCGTGTGGGGAAAGGAGAGAAACAAGGAAAGTCAAATTGATTTGATATTCTTACCATATATCGAAATTTTAAAAGAGGAAACCATAATCAAATAATCCAATCAACTAAAAGTAATCATTTTATTTATTAAAATAAGGAATTAATCCAAACATATGCCAATCAATCACGTAATTATCATCCAATCACATAATCATCATTGTCATAAAATTTGGGTGATTTTTGCTGATTGTTCGTTAGTTGTTTTCGGCTTGCCGATTGTTCACTTTGGCCTCCCGAAGCCATGAGGTTTGGCCTGCCGATTATATTCATTGGCCTGCCATTCCATGAGAAGTAATTCGGCCTGTCGAACCTGAAGGGTTAGCCTACCAAACTACCAAAAAAATTGAAAACATTAATTTATTACAAAAATTATTATTAAGCATACAACATAAATGACATGAACACCTTGAACATATCAATTCCACGTGGCCGTCACCTGTCATAACACTTAAGATAAAATAGTTAGTGACATAGTATCATAAATCAATAAGGAAATTACTTAACATCATTACTTATTTGACATAATCTGTTACACAAAATTGGCGGGTGTTACAATTCTCCCCACCTTATAAGAGTTTCATCCTTGAAACTCAGAATAATTGCGGATACTTTGTTCTCATGTCATCTTCACGTTCCCATGTAGCTTCTGCCACCTGGTGATTTTGCCATAAAACCTTGACCAATGGAATTTCTTTACTTAGTTTTTTGATCCAGAATCTCCATTGGCTTTTCTTCAGAGCTGAAGTCATCTCGCATTTCGATCACCTGTGGCTCAATCATGTGCATAAGATCTGGGACATATTTCTTGAGCATCGAAACATAGAACACATCATGCATTGTTGACATTTCTGATGGCAATCTCAACTGATAAGCCACTTTGCCTATCTGCTTCACGATTTCATAAGGACTGATAAATCTTGGGCTCAACTTGCTTGTCTTCCCAAACCTTATTACTCCTTTCATCGGCGCAACTTTTAAGAACACAGATTCGCCTATGACGAATTTTAAGGGTCTTCTTCTTCTATCAGCATAACTCTTCTGATAGCTTTGCGCGGTCTTTATTCTCTTCCTTATCAACTTAATCATTTCAGAGGTTTCGCTAACAAAATCAATCTTTTCATCATCAATGCTTTCCGTCAACTTCTTCTCACCAGCTTCATGCCAACATATAGGCAACCTGCATTTTCGCCCATACAGGGCCTCATAAGGTGTCCCAATTGTCGCTTGGTAGCTATTGTTGTAAGCGAATTTTGCTAACGGTAATACTTGACACCAGCTGGTCTTGAAATCAAGAGTACAAGCCCGAAGCATATCCTCTAAGATCAAGTTTGTCCTTTTTGTTGGCCATCTGTCTGAGGATAAAAACTATACTAAAGTGCAACCTTGTTCCTATGGCATACTGAACACTTTTCCAAAACTTGGACGTAAACCTGCCATCACGATCGGAGATGATAGACTTAGGGATTCCATGCAGTTGTTCAATCTCCTTGACATAGAGTTCTGCTAACCATTCCATAGAATAAGTGATCATGATAGGAATGAAATGTGTCGTCTTCCTCAGTCGATCCATAACAACCCAAATAGCGTCATAACCGTTCATAGTCCTGGGCAATCCGGTAATGAAATCCATTGCAATATCCTCCTATTTCCATTCTAGTATCTGGATTGACTGTAAATCGTCACCAGGTTTCTGGTGTTTAGCTTTAACTTGCTGGCATGTTAAACATTTCTTCACATACATGGCAACATCACGTTTCATTTCAAACCACCAGAAGTTATCCCTTAGATCATTATACATCTTTGTTGCACCTAGATGAATTGAATAAGGAGTATCATCAATTTCCGTCAAGATTCCTTCCCATAGGCCATCAACATTGGGAACACATAAGTGGTCCTTAAGATATAGAGTTCCATCACCTGCAATACGAATCTCTTCACATTTCCTTACTTTCATTTCCTGCTTAATCCTTGCGAGGCTTACATCTTCATCTTGCTTACTCCTAATCTCATCATGTAGCGTTGGAGCAAGAGTGAGTGCTAATAGCTGGCCTGACATAAGTTCCAAACTGAAGTCTAGAATTTCTTTCCTTAAGGGCTGAGACATTGCTTATAATGACATCAATATAGCCGCTGTCTTCCTACTCAGAGCATTAGCCATTTGGTTAGCCTTTACAAGGTGATACAGGATTTCACAATCGAAATCCTTCACCAACTCTAGCCATTTTCATTGTCTCATGTTCAGATCCTTCTAAGTGAAGAAGTACTTTAGACTTTGATGATCAGTGAAGATCTTGCACTGGACCCCATATAAGTAATGTCTCCATATTTTCAGTGCAAAAACTACAGCCGCTAACTCGAGATCATGAGGAGGATAGTTCTTCTCGTAATCCTTTAATTGTCTCGATGCATAAGCGATCACTCTATAATTCTATATTAGGACTGCACCAAGGCCCATCTTAGAAGCATTGCTGTAGATCACAAATCCGTCACTTCCTTCAAGAATGGCCAAAATTGGAGTTTTCGTTAGCCTCTTCTTCAGTTCTTGGAAACTCTTCTCGCATGCTTCTGTCTACTCAAACTTCTTTCCTTTGCGAGTTAAATTTGTGAGTGGCACTACTACCTTGGAGAAGTCTTCCACGAATCTCCGGTAATATCTGGCTAGGCCCAAGAAACTCCTTATCTCACTTGCATTTGTCAGTTGTTTCTAGTTGAGAATAGCCTCTACCTTAGCAGGGTCCACCATTATCCCTTCCTTTGATATTACATGCCCCAAGAAAGACACTTCGTAGAGCCAGAACTCACACTTGGAGAATTTTGCATATAGCTGGTGTCTTCTTAATGTCTCCAACATAATTCTTAGATGCTCCACATGTTCTTCTTAACTCTTTGAATAAACAAGAATATTGTTGATAAACACAATGAGAAATTTCTCGAGGAAATACTTGAATACCCGATTCATCAGGTCCATGAAAGCCGTAGGTGTATTTGTTGGACCGAAAGGCATAACCACAAATTCATAGTGACCATACCTTGATCTAAAGGTATTTTTGGGATGTCTCCTTCTTTAATCTTCAATTGGTGATATCTTGACCGCAGGTCAATCTTTGAGAACATTGTGCACCTTTTAGCTGATCAAACAAGTCATCGATTCGAGGCAATAGGTATTTGTTCTTGATCGTCACCTTGTTCAATTCTTTATAGTCGATGCAGAGTCTCATAGATTCATCCTTTTTCTTGACAAATAAAACTAGAGCTCCCCATGGTGAGTGACTTGGCATGATGAATCCTTTGTCAAGCAATTCCTTTAATTACATATGAAGCTCTTTTAACCCTGCCGGGGCCATTCTATAAGATGCCTTTGAAATCGGGTCAGTGCCTAGAGCGAATGCGATCTCGAATTCAATTTATCTATCAGGAGGTAAGCTTGACAGGTCATCTGGAAATTCTTGTACTACTGCCACATCCTCAATTCTTGTCTTTTCTTCTTGTCTTTTGTCTATAATGTTCGGCAAGTAACCCATGCAGCCACTAGCTAACAATTTTCTTGCTTTCATGGCTGATAAAAACATATGTGATTTCTTTCTAGAATCACCCACATACATAAACTTTTGTTCACCTTCTAGTTAGAAGATCAACTTTAATTTTTGGCATTCATAGAATTTATCTCAACGTTCATAGCTTTTGTCCAGAGCCTTAAATAAACATCCTCCATAGCCTTCTTGTAAGTATAAGGATCTCTATCATGTTCAACCGGTTCAGCCAAGTAAACTTCACTATTTAACATATACGTCTCAGGTTGATGTTTTATCTCTAACTACGCCAAGCTCTCTAGGTTGTTTTTCTACCAGTTTTTCTACATTGATTGGATCGGTTTCCACCAATGCCATTGAAGCGATCGAATCACTTTTCTTCACCTCAAGTACCACTCTACTATGAGGCTTAATGTCGTTCATGTAACTTTCTTCAAAAAAGTTGAATTTATAGAAACCACGACTTTATTTTCTTTTAGGTTATAGAAATAATCACCTTTTGTCCCTTTTGGATACCCTATAAATACGCACACCTCTAAATGTGCTTCCAACTTATTTGCTTCTTGTCTAGGACATAAGCAAGACATCTTCACATATGAATATGGATTAAGGATGTCTTCATACCCATCCATAACTCGTGAGAAGTCATAGGAACAGATTTTGAAGGCATAATTTTCAAAGATAATAAATGGTTTGTAGTGCATATCCCCAGAAAGATAAAGGTAATGTCGAATGGGACTTAACTATGTCTAACAAAGTCTTAATCCTTCTCTTAGCCATACTATTTTGCTACGGAGTGCCCAGTATAGTCAAATGGGATAAGATCCCACTCTCTACTAAGTGTCATGTGAATTAATCAGAAAGGTATTCTTCACCTTGATCAGATTGAAGTGCCTTTATAAGTTGCTTCTCTACTTCAGCTTGAAACTCCTTGAACTTGTCAAAAGATTTTCTATTATGATGCATTAAGTAGACATACCCATGTCTCGAGTAATCATCATAAAAGTGACAAAATACTTGTACCCTCCTCATTCCTTGATGTTCAAGGGACCACAAACATCACTATGCACAAGTCTTATAACTCCTTCGGCTCGATTTCTGTTAGATCCGAATGGTATTTTGGTTATTTTTCCCTCCAAAAAAGACTCACATTGTGGCATAGATTTTACATCTAAATGGCTTAAAAGTCTATCCCTTACTAACCTTTGAATCTTATTCAAGCTAATATGACCTAAACATAAGTGCCAAAGGTAAGTCTCATTAGAGTGAGAAATTTTAAGTCTCTTAGAGTTATCATTAATCTCAGTGTTTAGCAATGAGTCCCTCTTAGGTTTAATAAAATATAGGTTGTTTTGCATCCATCCAGTATAGATAAAAGATTTCTTTTATGAGTCAAATCTTTATTATTAAAAGAAACTAAATAAGAATCCTTACATAAACAAGCAACAGATTTTAAATTCCTTTTAACTTTAGGAACATAAAAATAATCTCTTAAAATAAATGGCTATAACTATCAAAATAAAGATAGACGTCTCCCATTGCTTTAGCCAACACTAAGAGTCTATCGCCCATCAGTAACATAAAGTGCTCATATAGCAGACTTCTCATTTCCTTAAACCCCTGTAGAGAAACACAAACATGATTAGTCACTCCAGAATCTAAGACCCAAGTGTCACTTGATTCTTCAACAAAACAAGTCTCAACAACTAGAAGTTCGCCCTTACCTCCTTAAGTTTGGAAGTCATTACTTGATATGCCCGACCTTCCTACCGAAGAAACACTTTAGCTTCTTGGGCTTTTTTTTTTTCTTCTTCTTCTTATCCTTGCCTTTTACCAGAATCGAAGACTTCTCTTTCTTGGCCTTTTGCTTATTTCCATTCCTATTGTTGTATTAGAACCAGATGCAGCTGCTAAGTTCGCGTTGCCACTAGCCGAAGTTTCTCTAATCAAGTTCTCGAACTCCTGTAACTACTTCATCAACTCTATTAAGTCACATCCTATTTATTGCTCAAGTTATATGAAGCTCTAAATGGGATACACTCCTTAGAAAGAGTCTCAAAGACCGTAGTCATATGTGACTCAACATCAATGTTAACTCCATGAGTTTGAGCCTCACCGTGTTATAACCCATGACCAACATCATATGCTCTTTCATAGTAGTCCTCGGTTTTTGCTTACAGTTGAGAAGCTTCTGAAGAGCCCTTTGCTGATTCGTTAAGGCTTGGTCTCCAAACATATCCTTAAGATTATCCAAGATTTGTCGAGTAGTTTCATGATCTTTGTGTTAAGCCTATAGTGTAGTATTTATGCCAGCCATGATATAGCAGCGAGACTGATAAACACAACCTTTTAGTGATCATGCGATTGGATTTGTTTATTAATGAATTCGCCAATAGGTGCAGGAGGACACGATGTGGTTAGCATAAATTTCAATTTCTCAAAGGATAAGATGATATTTAAGTTCTATTTCTAATCATTATAGTTCTCACCAATTAAGGTGTTTTTATGAAGTATCGAAGATAAAGCGTTTTTAGACATTTTGATCAACAATAAAGATTCGTATATCAAGCATGAGTGAACATTTAATCACAATTTAGGAAGATAACACAAACAAGTAGGCCTATAATAAACAATTTATCAACACACATAGCAAAACATATTATAATGCAATTAAGCAACGCAACAAGCAAAGGTACAAGTAATATAATAAATAACTGTAATATTATGGTTCCACTCTAGAGAAAAGAAAATAAAGATTAAAGTTTTAATTGAAACATTTTATGGATTCTTCACCTTGTATCTTCTTATAGTATCATTCTTCACATAATGTCCCTCTTCAATTTCAATCTCATATAAATCAAATTTTGTTCTCTAGGTACCAAAAAAACTCGTTTTTTCTCAAAACTTTTTCATAAAAGAAAAACGTCACAAAAAGAAATAGAAAATGGGTCTCTGCTGTTTAGCGGTCGACTGTATTGTCACAGTCTAGACTCGAGAAGCATTTTCTCCATTATTTTTGTAGTTTTAGTTTTAATAACAATTCAAAAAACTTACAAAACATCTTCTAGATCGGTATTTTCTTTGAATAAGTATTTTAATACAAATTTGCAAACCAAAATTAAAATAGTAAATCCTAGACGATGATGATAGGCTGCCTAATTATATAAAAAATCTAGACACATATTCTAACCTTTAAATAAGGGCGGCAATTCGTACTAGCAAGTTGGGTTTGTTTGGTCGAGTGTCAATTTTTCATAAACTAGCTCGATACTAACTTGACTCATAATACAAAGGGGTTAAGAAATCTCAACATAATATAACTTGCTCTGATACGAGTTTACACAAACATAACCATACTAACCCATTCTTTATGCAACCTACAAAACATCAATGACCTATAACTCGCCAATGACCCATCATCGTCAATGTCCCGTAGTAACCTTTACTAACCTCTGATTTTTTTTAACTTTAAATTTATAATAATATAACATAGAAACAAACATAAAACAAATTTCCTCAAAATCAAATGAGTTTCGTACTAAAACAATCAAAAGTTAGGTCCTAAAATTTTTAAAAACATTTAACAAAATAAAAAGTCCAACACTAACAAAATAACAAGTGCAATAAAATAAAAAGTCTCAAATGATCAAGCTAAAATCATCTATTTATTTTTCAAAAGTTAAAATCAATTTATTTTGAAGCTTGATTTGAGATTAAAAGACTTAGGGTATTGTCTTATGGGTAAATTTAATAATAGAAGAAAATATTTTAAAAATATATAAATACTTAATTGTAGGTCAGAAAGTTATTTTAGTGTAATGCAAGTTGACTCGAAGACGACCTATTTTTGAACAAGTAAGTTTTGGGTTAACGCTAAAATTATCTGTGGTTAATGTTTTTACCCTTACCCATAAAAAACGTGTCGGGTTTATGTCGTGTCAGCATGTCATAATCCATATTGTTGGTCCTACCTCTAAGGAACTATAACTAGGAAAAATTAATTAAATAAAAAAATAATTGAAATAGAAATTTAATTATAAATAATTAATTAATAAATATCCACTATATAATCTCATGACAATATATAATTATATAGAAACCATGGATCTGATAACGATTGTTGGAAAACCATGGCTCTGATAACAATTGTTGGAAAACAAGTATGCAATGGATTTTAAAAGTTTTTACTTAAAACATTTTTCCAAAAACAAGTTAGACATGCTATATATATAAATTAAGAAAAGATCTTTCATACCTTTTAGTACACCAAAAAATCGTAAGAATTACAACTAGAGAATTCTATCGAAAGAGCCTCTACCAACTAGACTTTCTTGCAATTCTGTTCTCACAATCAGAATACGAGTGGTCATACATCATTCAATCTTTTCTCAGGTAACCTCTTCTTCCAATCACTTGAGAAACCTAAGAGCTAAGGTTCAGAATGTTGAACAATAGCTCTATGGGAGTTTTAGAGTCTTCATAGCAAATTTTTTTTCCCTTAATTTCTTAAGTGATCTAGTAAACAATAGAAAATTGTTCCACTTATATAGAGGTTGGATTGGGGATAGTCCGTAATGGATATGGCCTCAAATTCAAGTTCGAGTCAAATCTTGAGCTAAAAAGACATGAAACGTGTTTGATGAAAAAAGCAAGCATGGTCAACCGTGCCCTGTGACTGTCAATTGACCATGCCATCAAGGCTGAACTAGCAAACATGTTTTCCAGCTTCTTAGACTTATCTAATTCACCTAATTTGAATCAATTGGATAAGTCATATTTTATTTGACCCAATGCATCCTTTACAGAGCCTCATTTTTAATTCAAATTACCCAATAGAGAAGTTATATTATCAAATAGTCATATACAGATAATCTCATATACATAAAATCTACTTCAAATATTTTAACTTTCTTACTTTGAATTAATTCAACTAATCAATTAACATGAATTATTAAATTCAATCAATCAAATTTTAGCCAATCTAATAAATGACATAAGTTACCAATCTGTAGAAAAAATATGCTGTATCGTTATTGGAAATATTATGAGCTAACAAAAGGGACCCAATGGACATATACAGATTAAACTCCTATAATTATAAAATAACATATCCTCAACACGTATATTTTATAATTATCAACTCTAAAGCTATTCTACTAAAAGCTTTAAGTTGTACTCTTGAACTATATATAAATTATGAAACTCCAATAAGTTTATCGTCTATGACTTATCATAATGTGTAACATTCCTATAGGTTTTCATAATCGGCTAAAGGATATTTATCTTATATTCTATTGTCTCACCATTGGAATACATATTATTCATAAACAATAACAAATAGTATACCATTCGATCGCACATATGTATTTAAATGGTTGAACGCTCCAGTTTTTAAGTACAGGAGAATGCCTATAAGAGAATATCATTAACAATACAAAAAGGCTATGGATTCTATCTCTATGAATAATAAGTCTATGTTAATCAAGAGTCACATCTCCATTGTACCGGTATACGTGCCTTTATATAATTCAAGATGTCATCCTTTGGTACATCAAAAGATACAAGTCAAGAATATAGACTCATTGATTTATTTTAGGATTAAGATGTAACACATATGATTGTCTAAAGTGGATTGATTTATTCAAATGGAATTATTAGTCAAATCAATTCATCTTTAGTCTCGATGCAATATATTGTCACCAATGCAAATATACCAATGTTTCTTTCCTTTCTTTTCTCCACGTGAAGTTGTCTCTTTTTTTTTTTTTGACGCTAATAGCCATCCCATTAGTTGGCTAACTATTTTTTATTTTATTTTTCAAATGACAGCCTTATTTGATGATGATGCAACATTTGTTGTCCAATCTTGCCTGTTTTGACACCCTTTTGCTTTGATTTTTGTCCAGATTTTAAATATACAAACAAATAATTGGAAGAAAATTAATTATTTTAAAAATTTACAAAAAAAAAAGACTAAAAATGCATAAAAACTTGCTAATATAAAAATATGATATAGAGCTAATTCAGTTATATCAAAAACACTACTTTAGACATAAAAATATTTTTAGAAATTACTAAAAATATATTGCAATATATTTGTAAACTCAAAACACACTATAAAATTCATTAAGATTGAAAATAAAATTACTACATGAAAATTAACCTTTTTATCGAGTGGACACAAGACAAATATTTAGCAAATAGAAATGACTCCAAAATTTACGAAAAATATACTTAAATATAAAAGCACACTAAAAGCACATATTTAAACAAATTTTCACACTATGACACAAAAACAACATAAAACACAAAATACTATTAATTAGAGGATTTAATGAGAAATAAAAACATAATTAAATTATTTTAGCGTTAAGAAATATATCTTTATAGTCTCATTACTTTCCCCAACTAGCTTATTGCTAGTCCCTAGCAATTAAAACAATATAAATTTTGAAATAATTTACTAGATATCTACACAATACAAGCCATTTGACTCTAATTTAACTCACCTAGCTAGATAGACTAACAAAACAAAACTTTTATATAAATAGTTTAGATACAATTTAATAGAATGTTAGCAAACCAGACTTAGTGCAAAAGGATAATACATAATTACAAAGTTTCAAAAAAACTAAGAATAAAATTATTTTGACATTTTGTTTCAAATCACTCTTATGGGCAATAACACTTTAAAATTATTTATTAGAACAATTAAGAACATAAACATAATAGAAATACATACATAAATACATTATAATTATATATAGCGCAATGTTAGACTCCCTTAAGCTTTCTTATTAACCTATTTAGCAAGCTTTGGGTCAGTAACTCCTAAACTAGTTACTCTAAGGTACTAGGTGTTGACTTACCACTACAATTAAGCATTATAGTGTGTGTAAAGAATGACATACAAACACTTTAAAAAATAAACATGTAAAAATGTTAAATAAAAACAATGTTTTAAGAGTCCATAAAGTTAGAAAATTCAAAGAACAAAAAAATGTTATTACTTTAACGTAAAATTTAGAAATCAAGACAAAATAATAACACATTAATTACTAAGAAACTAATATTCACAAAACAAAATTTTTCTAGATTTTCTTTTTAATGACTTACATAGCTAACAAAAACTCACAAAATGACACACAAAAGCAAAAAAATTTTACAAAGCACAAAATCTGGAGCAAAATTTGAAAATTTTGCTCAAAAAGGGAAAAATTTTGGCATAATTTTGCACAACATTTATGCATAACCCTCTCCCCCAGCCTAAATTGCACATTGTCTTTAATGTGTAAAAGAGTAGTGAAAACCACAAATACATTGCCCGAATTTGTATAAATGCAAAGATGATCTGTACGACAAACTTAATAAACTAAAATAAATTACACAAACAAAAATGCACAATAATGTATTACAAACAGGGTCTTTTGAAGTCAGATTCCTAAGACTTTATTTTTTTGTTTGAAAATTGAAATCAATTTTATCCTCAAATTCTTCAAAATAAATTTCAAGATGTTGCAAGCATAGAATACCCACTAATAACAATGACTAGACCCTCATTAACCCCAACCATTTTAAATGAATTATTAGATGATCTAATTTCCATTTTCAAGAATTTTTAATTTTTAAGGAAATTTAAAATGCTGTGTCTAATAAAACACATTTTTTTGTTAGAAAATTAATTCAAAAATCCAATCAAATTGCATTTACAAAATTAGATTTGTTAAAATGCATCTCTTGAAGCTTTCAATAACATAGCCACTTTGAACAAATTTAACTTATAGCCTTTAATTCTGACTTTTAAAATAAATTTTAAATTGTTTTGAAAAAAAAAAAGAAAATGGCATACAATAGCACACATAAATATAAACATATAATGCAAATAAGGAAAGGTAAAGATATTAGTATAAAGTATTTCCCATCGTTTGAGGTTTTGAATTCAGCAAATCTCTCTACTATCTTTGCTTCTAGTGGATAGTGGTTAAAAAGCGCCTTCCTCCAATAGTAAGTATCGAAAGACACCACATATAGGTTTTGTATAGTCATGCCCTCAAGATTGAAAAAATGGTAAAAAGTTAAGCTCATGAAACATGGACTCATTTTATGTTCTTGGAAGTCCATAAAAACAATGCTAGAGATGGTGGAGGAGGTGTTGGCCACCTAGGATCTCGGAATGAATGGACTTTGGTGAACTCTTGTGACAACTAAGGTTGAGAACCTAAGAGTAAAAGGTGATGATTGTTCCTTTTCTAATACTAAGCTTTCATTCTCTTCCTCACATTCCTCTCCTAATATAGGCTTCTCCAAGTGGGTGGGTCCTAAACATTCTTCTTTTTAGGGTCGGGTCTACTATCTCTTCCTCATCTGAAAAATCTTCTTCAAACAACTCTAGGATCTCATCAATTGGTTAAGCAAGTTCTTCTAAGTGGCAATTTTTTGCTAAGATTTCTTCGACAAGGATGAATTCATTTTGTTCCACCTTTGACACTAATTGACATAAAGAATCTTTTAGATCCCTTAATTTTTTCAATATTCTTTTTGAGTTTTTCTCTAAGACTTTTGTCAACCTTTCTAGGACTTCCACCAAACTTTCCTATTCCTATTTCCTAATGAATTTTTAAGTTGAAAATATGGCTCTGAAGTTTAGGGTTGAATGTTAGGCCAAAGTTTTGAATAATTCTCTCTTCTTATGTTGTTCCTCCTATTATTCATCTAATAATCAAATTTGGCCATGTCTTCTAACATATAAAGGCTTTGTCAATGGTTTGTTGATAAAAAGTAGTGGTACCATCTTCTCTTTCAACCCAATTTCTTATTTCAGGACTTAACCTATCTATGAAGACTTCAAACAAATATTCCCTAGAAAGACCACGTAAGGGTACTTGTCTACTAAGTCTTTATATCCCTACCAAGCACTATAAAATGCTTCCAAGTGTTTTTAGGAAAAACTTACAACAAAATGTCTATGTATTTTCCAAAACATTTTTTTATTTTTTGAAAATTGTTATTTTTTTATTTTTTTTTACTTTTGAAATTTTTTAAAGGAAAATTTTCAAGTTGAATAACGCTAGATTAATTAGATTCTTAGATTGTTGGTGGGTCACACTAGACACACTTAAGATTCCTAACTTTCCTAGGTTGGGGTTTTAGTCTTGTGGTCACAGGATCGAGTTCCAACAGTGAGCCTTTTTGACATAATTTGAAAAATTTTGCAATTTCCTAAACTTGCAAAAAAAAAAAAAAAAAAAAAAAAAAAGATGCTAAGCTTTCCTTTATTCGGGGAGAACACAGTTGTGAGTGAAAAGTGTCTAATCTTTTTCATTATTTTTAATTTTTTTATTTTTATGAATAGTGACATGGATAGTAACTATGAATAGTAACCTAAGTGAATAGTAACTTATTTGTTCAGATAATAACAATATTTAAATATTTATAAATAGGATAGAGTACTTACATGATTTCTTGCGAAATTCAACAATCCACCAAAATTACGGCACTCCCCGACAGCGACGCTAAATTTTTAATGTGTTGCTCAAAATATTTTTCTAAACGTAGATGTTTGTAGTATAGAAGGGGTTGTTGTATCCATAGGGATGTAAAAAATTTATAACTTAGGAGATTAATAAAAATAAACGTTTAAAAAGACAAGAAGTTTTTCAAAACAAAGTTTAAGATAATAGAAATATGTTTGTGATTTTTTATTTAAAATTAAAATAAAAAAATTAACGTGGTAAGGTTTCAAGAATCACTTATATGTTTCGTAAATGGTATGAAATTTTAACTTTAAATAATAATTATCTAAAGCATTTGATTTATTATATCTTTTCCCGCTAATAACAAACACAATTACTATTTATATAAGTCAATCAAAAACGAGAACATAGCAATTTATAATACAGTAACCTATAAAAAGTAACAAAGTAACCACCTCTCACTAGTGATTTGGTGCTGGAAACATGGCAACACTACCTTTGGCCTAAGGAATTTGTGATTCCAATCGATCATGAATCGCTTAAGCATTAGAGAGGCCAACGCAAGTTGAATTAGAGACACGCAAGTTGAAGGTCCTAGAATCAAAACCTGGCTCTAAGAGTAGATATGGCATTTTCTCTGGAACTATTGTATGATACGTGTATTGTACGACTTGTCCCAATCCGATGTTTATGTGTCATCTTTGTGAGTTTTTATATTTTTAATTTATTTCAAAGGCGATGATTTACGATGCTTTTTAGTAGTCTTGTATTACTATTATTATTATTTGTATTTTATTCATCTACCCACCTTTGTGGTAAGCGACCACGTGATGGTAAATGAGAACAAGATCTCGGCCCACCTTAGTGGCATCTACTTGATGATGACCACTGATAATATTTATTTAATTTCTACATATATTTATTTACCTTATCATTATTTACCTCATTTTATTCATCTTATTTATTTTAATTTCAATTTCTCACTAACCCTCATTCCGGGGCGTTATAAAATGATATCAGAGCGTAGGCTTTAGATCTTTTGGGAACTGAACCTATGAGATTTTTACTTTTTTATTTTTATTTCTTAAGTTTTAAGTTGGGACAGTTGTCGTTACAGTTACGTTTGAGTACACAATGTAATTGTGATTTTAAGCTTTAGAAATTTAAAAATTTTGAGGACAAAATTTCTTTTAAGAAGGGTGGAATATAACACCCCTAAATTTTAACGTGAGATTAGTTATGTTAAGTTTAATTATTAGGTGTGCCAAGTGTAAATTTATTGTTAATTTCAATCATTTAAGGTTTTGTTGCATTTGCTATATTTGAAAATTTGATTTTTTGTTTTAAATTACCAAATGATATTTTTACACCACATTTTGCCCATATTTACAAAAATGCCCTTGACCCTTTTATTTTTCCCTTTCTTTCTTTCTTTCTTTCTTCATTTCTCGTCTCTTTTTTCTCTCTCTCTGCACACTCTCTTTCCCTCTCTTTTTCTCTAATTTTCACATAGATTTGAGCAAGAAACAAGTTTTAATCATCAAGTTTTTCATCCAAAAATGCCATTGAGGTTAGCTTTTCTTTTTCTTTAAAATCTCAAAGCTTTATTTTAAAGTTTTTCAAATTTCCTTGAATGTTGAATCCAAACTTTGATGGCCTTAAATAATGTTGAATTTGAGTTTGTAAGACTTATTTTACCCTGAATTTAAGCTTTATTTGAACTAAGTCAACATATTCAAGTTTTTGCATTTTTCTTTGATTTTTAAATCAAAGGTGAAATTGAATTTAAATTTGGGGAAAATGATTTATAGTTATTTTAAACTATGTTTTGATGCTTTCTTTGTGATTTTTATGATCTAGAAATTGAAGAATAGGTTTAAATTTGGGTTTTAAGTTTAGAGAGACCAAACCTCAAAACCTGAAAATTTCTAGAATTTGCCAGTTTGGCATGTTGGATTCATGAGTTTGGCAGGCCGGATTCATGTCATCGGCAAGCCAGACTTAAGTGAGTTTGGTAGGTTAGTTCTAGAGTTCGGTAGGCAAAACTGTGTAGGTTCTATAGGCTAAACCAAGATGCTCGGTAGGCTAACTATCGACTTTGAAATTCATATTTTTATTTTCAGTTTTCAATGTTTAATGATTTAGAAATGTTTTAAAAAGGATTATGATTTTGTGTTATAATTATTTTGAGGCAATATTCACACTAAAAATTAAATTAATATAATGATATTTATTGAAAGTGAATTATGATTTTAAATGCAGTTTTTAAGGTTTTGAACTTATATGGAGCATACGTTGAATTTTATTTGAAGCTTACGTTATTCGAATTCTAAAATGAGGTAGGATATTCCTATCCCATTCTTTGGTAGTTGTTTTAAACTGTTTTGGCCAAATGCTTGATTTTTAAATGATTGTAAAAAATAATTTTTGTCTTTGATTTTAAAGAATTGCATTTTGATATTCCTTTCGGATTTCCAAAACCTGTACGGTGATGCTTTATCAAGTTGCTTTCAAGCAAGTGTTTTTATTGATCTTTTAAGACTTTGAGATTCATCTCAAATAGAACATTTTGTGAACAATTCTCTATTTTGATTACTATTTTAAAATAACTTATTTTTAACTAATTATCCTACTGAGCATTCCGCTCATATTTTTCTTTTTTTAAAAAATCCCCCTTCAAGGTTTGAAGAGGAAGGAAGGCCCTAGGATCGGATCTTGGCTCTATGAGTAGATATGGTAATTTCTCTAGAACTGTTGTATGACACGTGTACTGTACAACTTGTCCCGATTTGACATTGATGTCGTGTCATCTTTGTGAGTTTCTATATTTTTAATTTGTTTCAAAGATGATGATTTACGATGGTTTTCAGTAGTCTTGTATTATTGTTATTATTATTATTTGTATTTTATTTACGTACCTACCTTCGTGGTAAGCGACTATGTGATGGTGAATGAGAACAAGTTCTTGGCCCTATCTTCGTGGCATTCACGTGATGGTGATTATAGATGATATTTATTTACTTTATACATATATTTATTTACCTTGTTTTATTCATCATATTTATTTTAATTTCAATTTCTCATTGACCCTTATTCTAGGCATCACGGAATAGTATCAGAGCATAGGCTTCAAAGCTTTTGAGAATTGAACCTTTGAGATTTTCACTATTTTATTTTTATTTTTCAAGTTTTAAGTCGGGACAGTTGTCATTACAGTTACGTTTAAGTACACAGTGTAATTGTGATTTTAAGCTTTAGAAATTTAAAAATTTTGCGGACAATTTCTTTTAAGGAGGGTGGAATGAAACACCCCTAAATTTTAAAGTAGGATTAATTATATTAAGTTTAATTATTAAGTATGCCAAGTATGAATTTATTGTTAATTTCAGTCATTGAAGATTTTGTTGCATTTGCTATATTTGAAAATTTGATTTTTGGTTTTAAAATACAAATTAAATTTTCACACCACATTTGCTGTATTGTGGTATTTTCTCTAGAACTATTGTATGATACGTGTATTGTACGACTTGTCTCGATTCGACATTGATGTCGTGTCATCTTTGTGGGTTTCTATATTTTTAATTTGTTTCAAAGACAATGATTTACGATGGTTTTCAGTAGTCTTGTATTACTATTATTATTATTATTATTATTTGTATTTTATTTACCTACCCTCCTTCATGGTAAGTGACCATGTGATGTTGAATGCGGCCCCACATTCGTAGCATTCACAAGATGGTGACCATCGATGATATTTATTTACTTTCTACATATATTTATATACCTTGTTTTATTCATCTTATTCATTTTAATTTCAATTTCTCACTGACCCCTATTCTAGGGCATCACAACATTTTTATTGGCCACAAATAAAAAGAGATGTTGAGAGAATTTGTGGTAGATGTGTCACATGTAGGCAAGCAAAATCCCAAGTGCAAATGATTTATACATACCATTACCTATTCCTAGTAAACCTTGGATTGATATTTCCATGGACTTTGTGTTAGGTTTGCCTAGGTCTAAACATGGTAGAGATTTAATTTTTGTAGTGGTGGATAGATTTTCTAAGATGGCCCATTTATTCCATGTCACAAAATTAATGATGCTTCTCATGTTGCTGATTTGTTCTTTAGAGAGATTGTAAGATTATATGGTGTTTCTAGAACAATAGTGTCTAATAGAGATGCTAAATTTTTGAGTTATTGTTGGAAGACCTTGTGGTACAAGTTAGGAACTAAGTTATTATTTTCTACTACCACATGTTGAGTTTGCTTATAATCATACTGTTCATTTTGCTACTAAGTTTTCACCATTTGAAATTGTTTATGGTTTTAATCCTTTAACTCTATTGGATTTATTGCCATTACCTTTCTCTCAACGTGCTAACTTAGATGAAAAGAAAAAGGCTGAATTTGTTAAGCAGATACATAAGAAAGCAAGACTCAATAGTGAAAGGAAAGAGCAATATGCAAAACAAGCTAACAAAGGGTACAAACAGATAATTTTTAAACCTAGAGATTACGTATGGCTGCACATGCAAAAAAGAAAGGTTTCTGGCACAAAGGCGTTCTAAGTTACTTCCAAGAAAAGATGGACCTTTTCAAGTTTTATAGCACATTAATGACAATGCATATAAATTGGATTTGCCGAGTGAGTATAATGTTAGTGCTACTTTCAATATTATTGATTTAAGTCCTTTTGATGTCGGTGATGATTTGAGGACAAATCTTTTTCAAGAGAAGGGGAATGATGAGCACACGGCTAATACATGGAGTATGGATCCAATTTAAGTTCCAATTATGCCGATTACAAAGCCTCAAGCTAAAAGGTTCAAAGAAACCCTTAATGGGTTGATTCAAAGCATTTGGCCAAGGTGAATTCATGCAGACCTAAGGGGGATAATGTCCCACATGCAGCTCAATGGTGGATTTCCATGATTCAAGTTTCGGAATAATGTAGAAGAATTTTCTGAAAGAGAACAACTCAACATCACGCCTAATTGTGCTTAGTTTTCTAAAATGGTGACTTACCTGGTTTGACTCATTAAGAAGGGTGGCTATAATCTTTCAAGATAGCTAAAATAATTTCCTTATTTGTTATTCCTGAATTGTAAGCTTGCATGCTAATTTGAGAAGTTTCCTTTTTTTTTTTTGTTTGAATTTGAGTATTTTCCCATTTAGAGTAGGCTCCAATTTTAGATACTTTCTTGATTGTGAATTAGGTGCCAATTAAGTAGTTTCCTTTTCTTTCATAGGTGTCAATTTTAGTTACCTGATTAAGAAGTTAGTTTCTTTTTTTTTCCTTCCATAGGCGCCAATTTAGTTTCCTTATTGTGGAAGTAGGAGTGTAATTAAGGAAGATAAAATATTAAGTAGTTTCTTTTTTCCTTTCAATTTCCTGATTACAAACTTAGAATATTTTAGTTTCCTTTTCTTGATATAGGCAAATTAAGGCAGCAAATTAGGAGGTTTTAGTTGCCAAATTCATGGACTTTCTTGTATTATAAATAGCCATTAGCTAAATGGAATTAGAACAATTCAGATTTTTATTTAAACTTCGTGAAAGCAAAATTCTCCTTGTTTCTTTTAGAACTTTACGAACTTATCAGAATTTTTGTGGTGTTCACCTTCAACTTATTGATCAATGCTTCCATAATTGATTGTGGCATCTTCCTTATACTAAGGTTCTCTCTTCACTTTAAGCAACGGGTCATAGTTTCATACAAATCTACTTCTAAATGATCTTTGAGACTTTCTTGATTCAAGGGTTTTGTTAGTTTCTTGGCAGTTCATATCATCACGAGATAAGGCAAATAGATGTCAAGATTGCATTCTTAAATGAAAATCTTGAGGATAGTATCATTTATGATACAACTAGATGGGTTCAAGGCAAAAGGCTGAGTGAATAATGTCTGCAGGTTGCATAAGTCAAATGATGGACGAAAGCAATTTTCCCAATCTTGAAACATTAGATTTGATCAAGTGGTCGAATCATATGGATTCAGGTAAAATCTTGATGAACCATGCATTACAAATGCATCAAGGATGGAAAGGAGATTTTTTTGGTACTTTATATACATGACATTCTACTCAAAGAGAATGATGTAGGCATAATATCATTGGTCAAAGTTTGGTTGTCCGAATACTTTGGCTTACAGGTTTTTGAGAAAAGCTAATTGTGTTCTAGAATTCAACTATTTAGCAACAATAAGAATAAAATGATAGCTTCATCCCAAAACTATGAATATCGATAACGTTCTAGAGAGGTTTGCAAGGCAGGATCCGAAGAAAGATTCTTTAACCTGTTCAATATGGAATCATTCTTTTTAGAGATGACTATTTTTAGACATTAGAATAAAGAGAATACATGGAAAGAATTCCTTATGCTTCTGGTGGTGGGAGTCTAGTGTATGTTATGCTTTGCACAAGACCAGATATTTGTTGTATGGTTGGGATAGTAAGCTGATATTAGTTAAATCCTAGGCCAAAACACTGGCAGGTAGTCAAGCATATAGTTCAAGTATCTTAGGAGAACGAAGAATTATATGCTAGTGTATTCAAAAAGGAGCTAACACCTATAGGATACATGAAATCTAACTTTCAATCAAATTAGGATTCGAGGGAATTGACTTTGGGGTCTAGTTTAATTCTAGGCAGCGAAACCATAGTGGGAGCATTATCAAACATTCTTGTAATGATGATTCTACTATGGAGATTGAATATATGGTATCCATTAACGCATCCAAGGAAATTATGTGTCTAAGGAAATTTTCATGGAGATCTTGAGGTAGTCTATGGTATGGACAAATCTATAGTTTTGTATTATAGAATACGGTGACTATAGATAATATCAAGAATTCAAGACATCACAAGATCATTAAACGTATCAGTAAGAAGTATCATATTATTAGAAGCTTTGTAGAGTCACATACAATCTTGTTTATCCTTGTACTTTGACCTTGGCAATCAAGGGTTTGATGGAAAGCATAGGGATGCAAAATATCACATTTACTTGCTTAGGGTCAGTGGGAGATTGTTAGGATCATTGCCCTAAGGAATAAATACTTTAGTTGTGTTTATGACACTTTTGATAAAATAAAAAACAGTGCAAATATTTAATGTATTAATAATGGTCCTCATATTACTTCCATAACAATGATTGTATATTAGCAAACATGTGATCTATGACTATTAGAACCAAATTTTAGAATTGGGCATATATGGAGTTTATATGTTGAAACATCCAAATCGAAAATTAATAGTATAAATTATATCATCCACAGTCTATCTATATAGCAGGGCACTCTATTCATGATAAGACTATAATAAGGATCTACGTTCAATTAGAGAAACGACTTATCTTGGTCATCAGAGCGGCTTAACTCCATGGTAGACACATTGGTGTGGTACAACCAATGGTGGTTGCACACTTGACTAAAGTTGAATTGATTTAATACTAATTTCATTTAACTTATAACAATTTTCTTTGATAATCATTTATATGTAATCTTAATCCTAAAGTGGATTCATGATTCTATGTTTATAGCTTGTATCTTTTGATATGCTAAAGGCAAAATCTCCAATGAACGAAGGCTCCATTGTTGGTATTATGGAGACGCAACCTATATTCGATGAGAGTATAATTCACATACAGAGAATCTATAGCTCTCTAATAAAAAGTAATAATATCCTTTAAAAGGAATTGTTTAGGTATTGGAAAATATAATGAGGCCTCAATCATTCGAATACATATGGTAGCCGGATGATATTTCTTTTGTACGTGATATAAAAGGAAATGAATTTTTCAATGGTAAAATAATGGAACTTAGCGATAAAATAATCAGAAGGCAAAACGAAACTAAGTCCTTCATCGGATTATGAATAACCTATGGGGATACACATAATATGAGAGATCATGGACAAGACTTACAAGAGTCCACAAATATGGTATATAATCAAGAGTGTAGCTTTAGGTCAATAGTGGAGTGACATTGAAGTTAATAATTAAAAGGACAAATATTCCAGGATTAAATTATGTATTATTATTAGAGCTTGATAATATATATCAATCACGACCCAATGTTACATCACTAATTCCTTTATAATGATCTGGCAAATATAGATTTATCACAGGTAGTATATAAGTATATGCAAGTCAGACCACTAGGCCTGAGGCCATAGTCTAGTTGGACTACTAGTGGGCATAGGCCCACTAGTGAATGGCACCCATCTGCTTAATAATTTAAATTATTGATAAAGGATAATTATTCATAATTATTTAAATTAGATAATTATTTTAAATAATAGAATTGTAATTTAAATTGAATTGTTTACATTAGAGTTATCCTAGATGATGTAAATAATCACAAATCCCTACACTGTGATTAATTTTTTTTAGAGATAATCTCTACAAGTTGGCCCCACACTTAGTAATAGGAGAGAGAAAAGTTATCTTCTAATCCCGATAGACTTCTAACTCCTCCTATTGCTTCTATAAAAAGAGACCTGAGGTCTTCATTTATTCTTACTGCTATAGTGTAATTTTTAAAGAGTAGAGCTATGTTCACTCTCCTTTAGTATTCATAGTTCCTCTAATACATAGTCCAATTAGAAAGAATATAGCTATGGTGGAGATTTGCTAAGTTGTATCCACACACAAAATGATTTAAAGGAAGAGAATAACATCAAAGATCTGATGGAAGAGATTCATTTTTAAAGAATTTTCAGTCTGAAGTATTATTTCCAGCCTTCAACTGGTACGTTAAATTAAATTAAATTAAATTAATTGTTTATATCATCTTGAGTTTGTATTCTGGTGATTAAATAAAAATTTTTAAAATTCTGTTGTGTCACCATACTAATTTTTCTAACGATTCTTTTTGACCTCCATCACTAAGGTTTTGTTCTCTCACCTTTATAGAATAGGAATGCATAGCTAAGGAGAATTGGACATAAATTGAAGAAGAGATGATTTATCCATGCCTATTCACTTGTTGCTTCTAATGACGGGAGTCAGCACGGTAGATTGAAAAGTTGACGAAGAAGTGAAGGACCCATAGATTAGTATTTGCCAAACCGGCAAGAATATTTACATTTGAAGCATTGATTTATTAAATAACATGAGCCCATTTTTGGTGTTCTTAAAAAGTCTTTAAAATCTAATATTGTTGTGTTTGTCTTTTCTTTAAGAACAATAACCACAACTAATGTCAGAGCTATCTCATAATCATATTATGCAAATTCATTTTTAACAATCATGACTTGTATAGATCTTCGATTGTATTCTTCATATTGGGTGTATTTGCTTGAAGTGCGGTGTATCATCATCGTAATTTGCCTACTAGTCTGTTACTACTTTTTTAGAATTTTTGTACACCAAAATAATAATTGTTCTTGATCCTATTCCTGAATAATGTCTATTTTTTTGAGGTTTATCATAACTTTTTTTAGATCTATAACATAAATAAAATAATAATGGTGGACAATCAAAAAAATAATAGAAAACAAAAAAATTAAAAAAATAATAGAACTCATTAAACAAATAAAACTACCATGATACCGTATCGAAGGTCCATCACCCCTTTTCTTGAAGTTTTGATAGTACTTCATTTGAACCGTGAAGATGAAATTCAACGGTATCGGTTGATGTAGGGGTAAGTCCGTAGGCTGATTAATTTGTTTACTGGTTTACCTGTTTTTGCTTGTTTAATTATCGCACCAGTTGTTCGAGTAAACAGGCATGCAAGCTTAAGAAGCGTAGTATGGTAGGTCGTATCATTTTGTTCCGCCTGGTGCATTGAATTCGAATCACAGTGGACTAAGATGTGAGTATAGACAGTGTTATCATCTTAGAACCGAGTACAAAGGCTTTGCTTCCATGGCAAGACAATGTGAAGTAGTTTATTACACTTAAAAAGAATACTAGCACCACAAACAAGAAGCACTTTTCATTATCAACGAATAGGAATAAGGGCCATCTGCATGATAATAATTCAAGTTCCAACATCTGCAAATTAAATAGCTCAAATTGAGAAATATCACTTCGGTGGCATTGTTTTTCAATTTCACTACTTCTATGAAAAAGTTTAAAACATATTATTTTTAAAAAATATAAAAACATAACTGATCATAAATATTTTAAGTTAAGATTGGACAAACATGAATTATATACAAGTATTTTTATTTTTTTTACTAGGAGAAATGAAGAAAAAAATTGTAAAACATAATAGTTGTAGTAAAAAAATAGAATCTCACCCAATTTACTCCAAATTATACCAGGGCTTTGCATTCATAGCACATTGGCCGCGCATTAGCGCAATTCGTAGCGCATTGGTGCAAATTATAGGTTAGGGGCGCAACGTCTTTTCAGTTCAACATGAGTAGTTCAAACGTTTCAATTATAAAAGGAAAAGAAATTTGCCCCCAAAAAACCAAAAAGCAAACAAAATTTGCTTCATCGTAGCACGTCCCATATTCAATGTAACATGCAATCCGCATGGTCAAAAATTCACTACCATAAAGAAAAATTCTACCCTTCTCTGTAGGCATTCTACATTGATGGGCCTAAGGTTTGCTTTGTCTCTCATCCCAAGAAATAGATGTAATAGAACAATAAATTTAATTGAAGGTTATTAACACTAATTATTCTTAAATTTTAGAGTCTTTTTCATATTATTTTTGAACTTTAAAAATCACCACTTTAATCTTGAACTTTCAAAATTCCTCATTTGGTCCTTGAATTTAAAAAATCACTATTTTGCATTTGAACTTTCAAAGCTTTTCACTTGTTCTCTTAAATTTCTAATTGTCAGTTCAAATAGATAGAGTTAAGTATACATGATCTGCATATGGGTCACTTGTAAGGGCAAAAATAAGATTTTATCACTCTTAATTTTTGTTTCATGATTACACTCTCAGTTGATGTCTTTGTTTATTTATTTAAACTCTTGTTTAGAAAAAGTTTGTTTATACATTTCTTCTCATTTTTAATGCGTAACTCATTTAATAAGTTGATTTTTTCATCAATATCTTGATTTAAATATTAAAGAAAATGAATTGCACATTAAAGATAAGGAGATATTGGCTAACAATGTCGAGAAGAAATTTACATTTAGACCCTTTTTAAATGAAAGCAAATTAACAAAAACGTTAAATGAGAGTATAAATGTGAAACAAAATCTTAGAGTGATATAATCTTATTTTTTCCCTTATAAGTGACTCATGTGCTAATCACACAGCTTAATTTAGTCAACTTGAACTAAAAATCAAAAAATAAGAGACAAAATAAGGAGCTTTGAAGCAATGACAATATAATGATTTTTAAAATTCAATGGACAAAATAAAAAATTTTAAAATTTTAAAAGATAAAATAGTAATTTTTAAAATATAAGAAGCAAAATAAGAGGGACCCCAAAGTTTAATACCAATAACCCTTGGTTCAATTTCCATGTGGCATAAACAAGTCTACACCTTCAAATAAAATATTTGCACCAAAAAAAAATCCTATGGTACGACACATTAAAAAAAAAAAAGGGAAAAGAAACAACACTATTCTTAGGTCACACCTTGTGAAGCCTAGCCCTGTGAGGGGGCCATGCCTCTGCCCCATCGAGCTATGTAGAAATGCCCATGCATAAATGACCTGGGAAACAATAATGAAAGCCTACATCTAGAGAAGTTATTTTGCAAACTTGTCATATCGCAGTCCTAAGCTACATCCTATAAGTGTTATCAGATTGTCGCGTGGATCATATATAGATACAACTATTTTATAATAAAAACGGCCCAAATATAATTATAACTGTGTAAACATGAGAAATGGTACCAAATAGCAAATTTTATTAGTTGTTGGGTAAACAATGTCATACATTTTAAAATTGTAAAACAAATAGCATTTTGAATAAATCGGGTCATTCTGCAATACGATTTATATTAAATAGCATCCAGAGAAGTTATTCTACAAAATTGTCATATCACAGTCCTACTAATATTGTTTATTATATATTATCATAATTTTTACAAAAATACAATTTATAAGGATATATTTATTAATTAAATCTAATTAAATATTACATTTTATTAATACATTTACCTTGGTCATTACAACAAAAAAAATATTTTCAAGTTTTCATATATACATAAGTAAAGAAAACGCTAAACCACAGCCCATAAAAAGGAGGGTTGTGACAGTTGGTATTAGAGCGGTTATCCTGCCATCCTACTGCACATTGCCACATGCTCCTCTGCCACTGCTTAAGTAAGATAGTTTAATTTTAAGTATAAAAATGTTTAAGATTTTACTTTATATGGAATTATTATATTAATTAAGATAAATGTAGTAGATGGCGGTACCACCTAATAAACCCAATGTGGAAGCGGATCGAAGGGCAAGCATTACTTTCCAAGATAGGATGCCACCTCAATATTACGGGAGTCGACAGCCCATGGTTCTAACCGAGTAGCTTCACGCTATAGAAGTAATTTTTGCCACATGCCATACTCTACCTCACCTTCAGGTTTTATTAGCCTCAGGACTGTTGCAGAGAGAAGCACTTGCATGGTGGCATATGATCAGTCCCGACGAACAACATATGAACTGGCAAGGCTTTAGGAAACAAATTTTAGCAGAATTTACACCCTTACCATCTGCCAAAGATATGCAAGTTCAAGTGCTTCTGATGTTATGGGCAGATTGACACCGCCGGTTATATATGCGCATAGAACCGACATGGGGTAGGTACGTAGGGGAACCATGGACCATTATATCCTAAGATTTTGTTGTACTATGATACCGTTGCTCCCACCAGAGATACCTTTGCAGTGTACTTGTGATTTGATTTGGCGGGACCTACCTGTGGAGATACAACAATAGATTCAGTACCCTAGAGACTTTCCCAGCTTAGATGACTTCATTATGGAAGTGCTACATGTAGAATAGAATGTTGTAGCACCCCTTCAAGACCCTCCAATGGAAGTGGATGAGGATGACAAGGAGGACGAGGAGGAGGAACCTAAGGACATTCCCGAAGCCCCTGAGCTTGTAATTGCCAGCGATGATGAATCCACTGACTCTAGTAAGGAGGGGGAGGAAGACTCAAAGGAGGGCCCGAAAAATAGTGATATATCAGAGGTTGACTCAGACTAGGATGAAAATGGGCACTTGATAACTTTTTGATACTGTTAGTGTATAGAACCATGTGGCTAGTGTAATTTTGATTTGTTAATTTTGTACATGAGTATACTACTGGTAAGGTGGTGTCCTTCCTGGTAGTAATGTTTATGTTGGACGAAAGAGATGACTGCTCCCAGAAATGATAAAAAGGTAGGTAAGAAAGTTTACTAAGTGTGTATGTTTGTTATCTATGTAAAGTTTTGATAATGAAAGTGAAGAAATTAATAAAATGATAAGTTCATGTTATTACTTGCATTGGTATGGATGCATGTGACTTGAGAAAATTTTGATAATTTTATTAAGTCAGTGATATAAGTGTTGATGTAATGTTATTATTTTACGGTAGGATTTTAAATCGTAATCGATCGCGGAAGTACCTGGAGGACCAATAAACTCAGATTTAATGACCCTGATTACTGAGCTACAATAGAGGCTCCAAGCTTAGGAACAGGAGATGCAGGGGTTGAGAGAGCAACTGGCTCAACAAAACCCTACAACCTTAGCACGTACAGCTTCTCCACCACCACTGGCCCCGCAAGCAAAGCTGATAGTTCTAGTGGCTCCAACAGTTCTCGTTACTGAATTTTATGAGAGATTTCAACGGATGAAAGTCCCAGAGTTTGACGGTTCTATAGATCCGTTGGTCATAGACGACCAGCTTACCGGTATTGAAAGGGTTTTGAAGTTTATAGGACTTAGCAATCATGAAATAGTTCTATGTGCCTCATTCTCTCTCACTAATGATTCAAGAATATGGTGGGAGTCTATTGAGCATAGAAAAACGTAAATGTAATGACCTGGTCTGAGTTCATTGAGGAGTTTGGACGGGCTTATTTTAATGTGGAAACTATGGCTGCACAATAAGAGGAATTTAACAATTTTTGATAAGGGAATCTATCAGTGGCTGATGCTGTGAGAAGATTCAATCAACTGGCACGTCTTTGTACTAAATTAGTGCCTACTAATCAAGAAAGAATAAGAAGACTGATGAGGATGTTTTGGATCGATATTGCTCTTATAGTTGATAGCGGAAGGCAAGCTCCTAAAGATGTGGAAGATTGTATAGAATGGGCGACGAGAGTTGAATTCAGGATCTCCCGTGATAAGGAAGAAAGGGCTAAGATCTTTAAGGTTCGAAGGGAGGAAAAGGCCTTGGCTAAGCAGAACCAAGTCTCAGAAGTAAAAGGACACAGAAGTAATTTACGCCAAGGTTAGACTTAAAGCAAACAAACTGGGCGCAGCCGCAATAACAATAATAAGAGAAAGTGGAATGCAAATGACCAAGGAAATCAGAAGGGACAACCCAAGAAAAGGATAAATGATACAGGAAATAACAAGCCTCTCTACAGTCAATGTAGGAAAAGACATGCAGGGAAGTGCAAAGCAGGCACTAATAAATGTTACATTTACAGCAAACAAGGACATTATGCCAAAAACTGCTACTCCATTTCTCAGAATCAGAATAGTCAGAACCAGTAAAGGCCTTAAGGGACTTAGCTACAAGCGGTTTAAGCACAAATTGAAGGTCCCAGCATCAGTCAAGGCCTACTACAAGCCCCAAAACCTACTGGACGGATTTATGCTTACACTAAAAAGGAGGATGATGCATGAACCTCAACAGTGGTAATAGGTCAGCTCTTTGTTGCCAAAACTAATGCTTTTGTTTTATTTGATTCTAGAGCAACAAATTCACTTGCATCACTTAAATTTGCAAAACGAATAGGATATGAAGGAGATAGGATAGAACAGACCTTTAAGACTGGACTTCCCTCTAGGGAGGTATTAAGTTCTGATCATTGGTTACGTCATGTACCAATTATTATTTGCTGTAGAGAATTGTTTATCAATTTAATAATAATTGATATTCAAGATTATGATGTTATCTTAGGAATGGATTTCCTGGGAAAATATGCTGCCAAGATTAATTGCCAACACTACAAGGTCACGTTCCGACCTTCTGGAGGTGAGAAGTTTGTGTATTTGAGGAAGATTCCCAAAACTCCCAAGGCACTAATATCAGCATTAAAGGCAATGAAATTGTTGGAGAGCGGATGCACCGGTTATTTGGTGAATCTAGTAAATAAAGACCAAGAAGCTTAGTTAAGACCAAAGCACGTTCATATAGTGAAAGAATTCATTGACATGTTTCTAGATGAATTGCCTAGATTACCGTCGGAACGAGAAATTTCGTTCGAGATCGAGTTGACACTTGGTACAGCTCCAATCTCAAAGACACCATATCGTATGGCTCCAAGAGAACTTAAAGAACTTTAGGTGCAGTTGCAAGAATTGTTGGACAAAGGGGTTTATTCGGCCAAGTCATTCTCCATAGGGAGCACCCGTTTTGTTTGTGAAAAAAAAAAAAGACAAAACTTTACCAATGTGTATTGACTACCGGGAATTGAACAAAGTCATGATTAAGAATAAATATCCACTTTCGAGAATTGATGATCTATTTGATCATTTGAAGGGAGCAGCAGTATTTTCAAAAATCAATCTACATTCCGGGTATCATCAACTTCGAGTAAGGAGGAGGACGTGTCGAAGACGGTGTTCAAAACACGGTATGGGCATTATGAGTTTTGTGTCATGCCATTTGGACTACCTAATGCCTCAGCAGCTTTTATGGACCTTATGAACTGGATTTTCAAGGACTGCCTTGACAAATTTGTCTTGATTTATTCAAGGACATCAAAAGAGCATAAGGAACATTTGAGGCTCGCACTGTAGTTGTTGAGGAAGCATCAATTGTACGCTAAGTTCTCTAAATGTGAGTTTTGGTTAGAAAAAGTTCATTTCTTAGGACATGTGGTCTCAGGAGATGGAGTTTCTATTGACCCTTCAAAGGTAGAAGTAGTAAATAAGTGGCCTATGCCAAAAAGTGTTATCGAGATTAGGAATTTCCTCGGTTTAACTGGCTAAAATCAACGTTTTTATGGAAGGGTTCTCTAGACTTGCAGCACCACTCACGGCCCTTACACAAAAAGTAGCTAAATACGAATGGACCAAGAAGTGGGAAGAGAGTGTTCAAGAACTAAAAAGACGACTTACAAGTGCTTCAGTACTAACCATACCAGATCCGAACCTAGGAAACTTCATGGTTTATAGCGATGCATCAAAGACAGGCCTAGGAGCTGTATTATGCAAAATGGAAAGGTGATTGTGTACGCATCCCAACAGTTGAAGGATCATGAAAGGAACTACCCAACGCATGACTTGGAATTAGCAGCAGTCCTATTTGCACTAAAGATTTGGCGCCACTACTTGTATGGAACCAAATGTGAGATTTATACTGACCATCAGAGTCTAAAGTACATTTTCACACAAAAGGAACTCAATATGAGGCAACGAAGGTGGCTCGAACTAGTCAAGGATTACCACTATGAAATCCTATATCATTCCAAAAAAGCTAATTGAGTAGCTGATGCACTCAGTCATAGAGCAACGTTTTCTCTTATAGTGATGCGATTGATACCGAGACCTCTTCAAAAAGACTTAGCAAAAGTAGGGATAGAGATGGTCATAGGAATATTAATCGATCTATCATTCCAACTAAACATCCTAGAGAACTTGAAGGAGCAACAAGAAGCAGACTCTTCATTATTCAAGTATAAAAATGAAGTTCTTAAGAATAAGGATCTTGGAAGATGGTATTCTTCGATATAAGGATAGATTGTGCATTCTTAATGATGAAGAACTAAAGAGGCAGATATTAGAGGAAGCTCATGAGGCACCGTATGCTGCTCATCTAGGAGCTACCAAAATGTATGAGGACTTGAAGAAACATTATTGGTGGCATGGAATGAAGAATGATGTCGCATGATTTGTCAGTAAATGTCTCACTTGTCAAGGGGTGAAAACTGAACACCAGCGACCAGTAGGTGAGCTGTAAAAGATCAAAATTCTAGAGTGAAAATGGGACCAAATAACTATAGACCTAGTGACCGGACTACCTAGAACTACAGGAGGACATGATGCTATATGGGTAATTGTGGATAGATTGACCAAATATATGCACTTTTTATCCATTAAACTTAGCAGTTCTGTTGAACGATTAGCTAAATTATATGTTGATCAAATAGTTAGATACCATGGAGTCTTGAAATCTATCATCTCTAATCATGGTGGTCGATTCGCTTCCAAGTTTTGGAGGAGCGTTCATCAAGTAATGGGAACAAAGCAGACTTTTAGCATAGCTTTCCACTCTCAAATAGATGGTCAGTCGGAGAGGACCATCCAGACTCTGAAGGATATGTTAAGAGCCTATGTACTAGATTTCAAAGGAAAATAGGATTAAAAGCTTCCACTGATTGAATTTGCATACAACAACAGCTATCAAACCTCCATAGGTATAGTTCCATATGAAGCTCTATACAAAAGAAGATGTAGATCACCTTTGCAATGGTATGAAACCAAAGAAAAGGCATTATCAACCATAGATTCTGTTCAAAGAACAACAGAAGATGTAAAGTTAATCCATCAACGGATGGAAACCACTTTTAGCTGGCAAAAGAATTATGCTAACTGACAACGGAGACCTTTTGGTGTTTCAAGTGGGGGACTTAGTCTTTTTGAAGGTAACGCCAATGAAAGGGGTAGTAAGGTTTGAAAAGAAAGGAAAACTTAGTCCAAGGTACATTGGACCATTTGAAATCCTCGAAAGAGTAGGCAATGTGGCTTACAAGTTAGCCCTACCCCCTGAAATGGCATGAGTGCATAATATATTCCATGTATCCATGCTAAAAAAATATGTACCTGATCCCTCACATATACTTCATCATGAGCCTATTAAGGTGCAAGAGAATCTGTCCTATGAGGAGAAACTAGTTCAAATCTTGGCTTGAGGAGAGGAGTTAAGGAACAAAAAGATACCACTCATCAAAGTTTTATGGCATAACCAACAAGTGGAAGAAGCAACCTCGGAGCGAGAAGATGAAATGAGGAGAGCCTACCAGGAATTGTTCTAATTTTCGGGGACGAAAATTTTTAAGGAGGGTAGGTTGTAATGACCAAGGTAAATGCATTAATGAAATATAATTTTTAATTGAATTTAATTAATGAATAAACCCTTATAAATCGTATTTTTGTAAAAATTACGATCATATATAATAAACAATATTAGTAGAAAATTTTACGATAAACTTGATACGATATTGGATATTACTAAATATAGATTTTATGAGCTAAAAGCTCAAAAAATTTGTAAATAATATCCATGAAATGAATTTTATATCACAATTAATTATAATATTATGGTATAAATTAAAGGGTGATTAAGATCAAAATAAAGTAGAAAAGTATGCCGAAACCCTAAAGCTGTGAAAAAGGGATTTAATGCAGTGTAAATACACCGTTAAGGTAAAAACACAGATACATAAAATGCTATGTTGTAACTCCAAAAATGGACTAAAGAATAAGTAGGATATTCTATATAGTATAAGAATATGTTTTTCAATGGGGTCACTCCAGCAGTATAAGAAAAATATTGCGTGGTGAAAAATTATATTGTGTGAGATTTTAGGGGCCCACCAAGTGGACATCCCATGAGTTTTTATTAGGCCACCACACTATGAAAGGTGGCCCAATCACCTAAAGCCACTCATTTGCCCTTAATTGTCAAAGATATGAATCACCACATTTTTTAAAAAAAAATACTTATTAGATAAGTCTTGTTTAAAGACTTAATTCACAATTTTTTTTTCTCATTTCCTTCCCCTTATGTTCGGCAACTCCAAGCCCTCCCTCTCAAAAATTTTCTCAAATTATAATTCTCACAAAACCTTCTCCAACCATGTTTCAAGCTTCAAAGATCAAGGGTTTACAAGTTTTTAAGGTAAAAATATAAACTTTTTCTCAAGTTTACCCAGGGTTTTTCTTGGTTAAGGGGGGGAAGTTTGATCTAAGATTTGCTCATGTGAACCATGTATAGGATATTGCAAAGAACCCCTTGAAAGCTTAAGGTGTAACGCCCCCCTTACGGACGTCATAGATATCGTTACAATCATTCATTAATACTTTTAATTGAAGTAAAACTGCTTACTAAAAATAACATGTATTTGAAAACATAATTTGGGAAAAACATACCTAGGATCCATGCATATATATTATTTTTTTTATAACTTAATCCATTTTTATAATAATAAATTACTTGTTCATAAACATCCTTTAAACAGATTGCCAATACAATTAACAATCATTATCCAATTGCATAATCATCCTTAACACAAATTTTTGGGTGATGTCGTGAGGTCCGACCTACCGATCATATTCATCAGCCTGTCATTCTGTGAGGGACAATTTGGCTTGCAAAACTTAAAGGTTTGGCCTGTCGATCTGCCTTACACATTAAAATTCATTAAAGTATTAAATTATCACAAAATCATTATTAAACATAACGTAAATGACATGAACACCTGAGCATATCGATTCTACGTGACCGTCACCTATCATAACACTTAAAATACAATGGTTAGTATCATCATATTATATATCATAACACATAACAATAAAGAAATTACTTAATGTCGTCACTAATTTGACATAATCCGTTACATGAAAATCGGTGGGTGTTACATAAGGATTACAAATTTTTCTTTTGGTTAGTTTATTTTTTTTCAAATTTAAAGTTTATTTGATTTTTGTTTTGGTTTTTTTGTTTCAAAAAGACATGATCCTTTATATAAGCTGTAGTTTGTTTTTCTTAATTCCATGGTTTGTGTTGAATTTTGGGTTGAAGGTGAAAAATTCGCGTTTGGTGCAAAAATGATAGTTTTGTAAACTTTGAAGTGGTTTTAAAAGGAGTTGTGAATTAGCATGAAAATTTGTTTGAGAGGGTCTTGAAATTGTGTGAACAGTAGTTGGAATGTTGTTTTAAATTAATTTTTGCAAAAATTACCCTAGGGACTAAATTGTAAAAAAATCCCTATTCTCGACAAAATTGAAAAAATACCAAAAACTCCCCTTTTTAGTGAGAATTTTGAAAAAGTCAAAACATAAAAGTTATAGATCTTGACGAAACTATTAGAAATTTTGGCCGGTTCATTGAAATCGCTTCTGTTGGTGAGAAATAATTTTTGCAAAATTTGTTAAAGTTAGAAAAAAATTTTTGAGGGCAAAAATGTCATTTTATAGAAATATTTAGGGTATGTTACTTTGAGAGAATTTGAACCTCTTGAAAAATGGAAACTAAAGGTTTAAAAAGATTATTTTTGGTCTCGGGGCCAAAATTGTCAAAATTTTCAAATGAGGAATAAAATTGTAAAGTTTTGTTTAACTTAGGCTTTTATTGCAAACTAGTAACCCAATGCCCTGAACACTTGTTTTCACGCTAATAAGCGACATTTCATGTAAACTTAGTCAAAATGGGCCTAGGAATTTATAGTGGCCCATTAAGGGCAAAAATGTCATTTTTTATAAATTGAGCAGTATGGACCTCGAAATGTATAAGATAGAAAACAACGAGAGGATGGTTGAACTTTAAGTAATCAAAAAAGTATTTTGAAATAGTAATCGAACAATATACCTTATTGACGTATAGCTAAATAGTGATGATTTGGCTAATAATAATATAATTGGCCAAACAGGTCCTTAATCGAGTAACAAGGAAAGCCTGAAGACAATTTTAATAGCGGCAAAAACAAATAAGTTCCAAACCCACCTATATATGAAAAAGTAGGTTTAAAGGTATAGTGTATCTATGTGAATATGTCTGTGTACGCTATACAATTGAAAAGTGTAAATATTTTACACTTAGCATGTACTTATATTGTCATGCATAGTATTATATCCAAAATAACTAGACTGGTAAATGAAACACCAAAATTAAGAAAAGTGTCGTACCAGCTCCTGAAGTTAAGGGGAGTTTAAAGTTAAAGTTATATTATGGTCTTGGTGTTATGAAGACCTATGTGCACATATGGTACAAGCACTTAGGCCTTAATGAAAAAAAAAGATATAATAAGAATAAGGAATGTTTATAAGAAAGCATAAATGGTTCATGCATATTAGTATAAAATTCATGTGGGCTATATTAGGACTTACTGAGCATAAGCTCGCCTAGCTATTTCATGCTGTAGGAATTTCCTCTAGAAGGTCAGAATGAACATACTGATGAGCTGACGGGAGAATATGAGCAATGTGCAGACCAGGGTATGGATACCACTATAAATATGTTTCCGTTGCTATGTATTTTAAGTTATTTTGGATATTGATGTATAAATGAGATAGTATGGTTATGTGAGACAAAATCTCTTTTGCACATTCTAAGTAGGTGTTGCTTTAAAACGAAAGTTACTTGTGTAATTATAAAAGAAATTTCAATATGTATGTGTAATATATTTATTTTTAAAAAAATATTTTCAAGTTTTCATATATGCGTAAGTAAGGAAAACGCTAAACCACAGCCCGTAAAAAGACGAGTTGTGACAATTTTCTAGTAAATATTATATTTTCCAGCCACCATCGGTACTGGAGAGAGAGGAGGGTGAAAGATATAAAGGACAAAAAAGACGGGGATATTTTGGAGTCTTTGTTCTTAATTTTTCATGAGATATTACTCAATTTCTCATTATATACTATTTACTATATATTTTGAAACTATATGACATTATTTACTAAGTTATATCTAAATATGCTACATTATTCTCTCTCCTTATATATATTAACGCACTCGTTCTTTATCATCTCCAAGGGGGATTCCTTTTAGTTCTAATGCTTTTATATCATGTATACAATCCAATTCACCCTGTTACTAAAGAGATCTTAAAATGAACACACACAAAAATGCCTAGCACATTACAATACCTGTTATCCAAAGAGGAATGCTTCTAGTAGTACCGGCCATTTCACCTATTTTCTTTTACATATCATCAAGTGATCATGTTATAGACATAAGCAGCCATAACAATTATGAGAAGAGAATGACATTCTCCCATTTAATGGTCTTCTCCCAAGTCTTGCTGTGAAGCGAGATCAAGTGCTCATCTATTATCACCATTTCTTTACAGCAAATCAAACTATTATGCCACAATTTTATAACCATTAATGGTGCTTTGAAGCAACTCATAGAAAAATAGATCATCGAAAATCACCTACTTTTAGCCTTACCAGGAAACCATAGTATATTGCTACCTGCACTTTCATTGTAGCGCTTTTTAAATTAATTGTTGGAAAGAATATTTGAATTAGTCAACGTAGGTCTTCCCGATGTATTAGTGGAATAAGATTTTTCAGTTAGTTTCCTTATTTACTGCCATTATCTTCATTTTTCCCATTTATTTGTAATCATGGTATGTGGTCCCCATTTTTATGGGTTTGAACGTTATAAGCCAAGGCAGACTAATTATCAAAAGAAGGTGCGTTTGATTTTCATTTGTCTGAAACCAAGTTCCAATCTTTCGGAGGTTTTTGTTCCCTCGAACGAACAGTATTATCCTTCCTTATTTCAAGATGGGTAGAAGGAAAAATTCAGTAAAATTTCCGGCTCTTCCATATATCTTATGGAAGAAATTTCTAGTACACTAGGAACATGCTAATGTAAACTTTAGACGTTGGCAACATATTAATTCCCAATATTAAAGGCACTACTTCTAGTAAAATTGTTAAAAAGGAAACCTCAAATTTGAAGCTGTCATGGAGGCTTCCTTGAAAACCAAAATATATAAGCTCACTGGGGAAAAAAGAATGGTTATTTTTCTTTTTTTCCTTGTTTCATTTCATTTTTTGTTTTGGACCTTCTCTGCCATTTTAAACTTAGACAACAAAACAAAGTGATCAAATGTAAAAAATTACTGCAGAAATCACACAGGAAAGCGCCTAAAAAGCACAAACGTTAGTTAAATTCCTCCATCTGCGCCTCGAAACCCCAAAAAGGAAAAGGGACTAAGTTCAGTTTCTGAAAGAGGCCCTTTTAATCAATCCTGATTCGGGGATAAAGCAGATGTTATTAGGTGGTTTTCTTCCTTTGGGGAAGTTGCCATCATTTGATCTTCCTTCCATTTCAAGAAACCCTCCCCAAGGGCCTTTCGCATCCACTGATGCCGGCAACGCTCCATAGCTTCTGGGACAGGGAGCCAGCTCCTTTGGCGAGTGCTTTGCTCTGGCCAGAACTGGAGCTCCTCTTTCACGAGCAGCACAAACATGGCAGCCTTGCATAAACCTTCAGGACAAAACTCATCTTGCAGGGTTTTACTTTTGAAACAGTAATACCCCAAAAAGTGCTGAAAACAAAAACAGGCTTTGATATTTTAAGTAAAATAAGTGCTGCAACAATTAAGTTGCACAAAAACTGATGTAGGAACTTGTATTTGCAGAAGCTATGAACTAAAAAATGAAGAAAGCGCAAAGATACTTGTATTAGGGATTGTTCCTTGTATCTTTGCTAATTGTCAATAACATGAAACATAGCTCAAAGAGATCCGTCCTCTTTTCAGAGGTTAGGAATGTTTAATAAGAAAATGGACTTCACTATGCAGCCACAAAACTTGAGAATTGCCTAAAAAATAAATCCAACCAGCCCCGCAGGAAATTATCCTGCAACTAGACCCCGTAGTAATAAAGCACAGGAAAACACAAACTACAATTAAAAGATCAAGAGCTTTTGAGAAATACGATTTCCTAAGCTAATACCATTGTTCTGCTCACTGATAGTCCTCAAATGAGCTGTAATCTTAAGTGTTAACAACCTAATCCATCAAAAGAAGAAATTAAGAACAGAAAAACTCATTAAACTTTCATCCTCAGTCACCAAGCAACTAAAGAAGAGAAATAAGTGTATTAAAACTGAAATTGTGAAAAAGAAGGAACTCCACGGGAAACAGGCAACTTACAGTTCATAGAGCGAGCAAAAACTAAATACAGTTGCAACCAAAGCAAAGATCGAGGTGATTGGAACAAGCAGTTAACATTCCACATTGTCACTGTGTCTGTGACAGGAGAGACCAATTATATCATAACTAATCTACGAGAAGATCTGATATCCAAATCATAATTTTTTTTTTTCCACAGATGTACTTGTTTCTAGTTTCTACAATTGATATCTGATATCTAAAGCTGCATCCCACGAAAATCCAATCAACTAGGTTTTGTAGAAAGGGTAAAATAACAGAGATTGTAAGTTGGAGAAGAAAAAGAAGAGCAATTATGATTTCTGCTGCCTGTAGTTTTAGAAAACAAAAGGAAGCATGACATTTGATTGCTTCAATTTTAGCTCTTCAAAAAATAGGCGTTGTACTACTTGCTGACGCTTTAAGCTTATAACCAAAAACTTCAATTAACTTACTAAAGTCTTTGCTGATTATGAAATTACCAGGAAAAAAAAAAGAAAAAAAAATCGAAGTTCTTTGCTAATACTGATCTCACTGAACACACATAACACAAGAAAATAGGTCGCTGCATTCTCACCACTAAATCACCTCGAACTCCAGCTTCTTCTACAGCTTCACGTACCGCTGCTTGCTCAACGGTTTCATCATTTTCCCAGCCACCCTACAACCAAATAATTGATCACTAACAAATAATAGTAAATGCAAGGGTACAAATTCAACTGTTACCATTTTGTAAAACACGTGAAACTATAGTTTGTAGCTAAAAGTTAAGGATGTGATTTTATCATAAGACACAAAAATAACAAAGAAATAAATAATTGAAAGTTAAGCTTCGATCAATAGTTTATTACAGAGAGGTAAAACCGAAAAATTGGTGACGCATTGAGGTAAAAGAGTAAATATATATATATATATTGAAGGCCACATACTTTCACCTTTAAGTAAATGATTTTTAAGCAAACAAAATGTCTCATAGAGTAGTTAAATGGAACAATGGAACTATTCATTATTATGGGATAGTTGAGGAGAAGGGCAGTGCTCAGTTTGGATTCTTGAGAGCCAATATGAGACAATTTCCATTCTAAAAAGGAGAAAAACCAAGGGAAAAAGAAAGGAGAGGCACACATTGCGGTACACCATCCATACAGATCTTAACACGCTCAGAAAACAGTATTAAGATATTCTTGGATGGCTATGTGCAGGTATTCCAAATATGTGAGGTAAAATTCCAGGATACCTGGCTCTGGATCTTTGGAATAAAACCTTTTCCATGACAAACTTTGCCATATGAACACGTCTAGCCATGAAAAAAAAAATGTGAATCATCCAGCTCTTAATTGGGCCACAAAACATGGTTTTTTGGAGGCATTTTTTTTCCAGCGTGGGGGCATGGTGCTGTTGGCTGAAAACAGGAACAGGCAAACCAGCACCATGGATGTAAAATCAAAAGTACCACTGCCATAGACCAAATACATGGGTTTAAAGAACTGGGTCAATCCCATGTTCTTTCGCCTTCCTCATGCACGCAAACCATTGTTTGGATAAGGAATCAAATGGGCTTTGCCAAGTTTAGAAATTCTGCCGTTCTGCAAAAGTATAAAAGCCTACTCTAAAAAGAGAACCATCGGATCCATTTAAGTGTTGACATGTTTCTTTCTACAGGAATTCTATTTAGAGTCGATACTTCCACCAGGAGCTGAAAATAAGGAGGAAAAATTTGCAAAGATTTTAAGGGGGAAGAAAGAAAGAAAGAAAGAAAGAAAGAAAGAAAGAAAAGCTTTCACAGTTGTTTAAGGAGTTTTCCTTTTTAATCATTTAGTCATTTTTCTCACAAATATAGCTCATAAACTTCCACAGAAAAGAAATTGCAGGGTATAATATGCATCTTAGATGTTTGAAACAATTTATAGTAAGTTCTGGCCATTTTTTTTGTGGTCCAAAATGCAGAATTGCAGATGCAGTATGAAGCACAGATGTATAACTTGTCTAACATGATTGATTCCTTTTCCTCTTTCCCTAGATGCATATTAAATGAACTACGTATTAGAACTGGGATTTCTTCAGGGCATAGTAATGTACCTTTGGAAACACAAGATTAGGTCGACTTGTCGAGTTGATCATTAGTACCTCAACATCCTTCTCATATGCACCATTAACGTCCTCAATGTGATTTCTATACCTGAAAGGAATACACCTGCCGCATTGCCAACAACTTTAGTTAAAGTTACATAATTGACACAACTTCACAAGAAAACGAAAATAAGACAGGAAAGCCAGCATTCCCCACCAAGTTTACATGCTGCAATTTCTTTAAAATAGACGATAACAATCCCATATGTATCCAATGTTATGCCCATACATTTTTTGAGTTATTCTACATGGCCTAAAGTTCTGATAGGACTAAACCTCCAAAAGGGTATTATCTAGATTACCAGAAAAAAAAAATCAAAATCAAAATAGTTAAGTCATTTAATTGGATTCAAATCGTTCAATGGAAAAGTTAAGTAAATGAATCTGCTAATTCCAAAATCATCAAATAAAAACCAGAATGCAAAAGCTTTACGTAAGAGAAATAAGCTGAAAAGTCCCTGTACACTATTCCTGCTTGTTTTTTAGAGGGAAAAAAATTATACATGAAAATTATGGTCATAACAATAATAATAATAATAAAGGCTAAAATAATGCTAATGAAAAGGACCCTGAACCATTTAACATCAAACAACCAACAGTATCGAAACATTAAATTACTCGTAATAAGTCGCAAATTTAAATTCCACTTTCCATCTTTTTGTGTTTTTCACCCGTTAAATGACACAAGATTGTTCGCTCGCAGGAAGAAGAACACGAAATCTGGTAACATAGTTAGAGACACAGAGAGAGTACCCGGCGACAAGGCGGCAACCATCCTGGTAGCGCTGCAATTGACGACCGGTACGAGCGACCAACTCCGAGTCCGACATTTGTCTCTCTCTCCACAAAATCCTTCAATTCTTGTCTCCTCGTTTCGATTTCTCTCTCTCTCTCTCTCTCTGAGTCTGATTTCGAGATTTCTCAGGAGCTATAACGACATCGAAATCGAGAGAAAAGCACGAGGAAAACGACGAACAGCGATCTGAACCATATCGGAGGATTGAAAATGGAAATCGGCGAAGAAATTTTGGTGAATCGAAAGTGGTTTTTATTTATTTATTTTTATATTTTTATGGTTTTTCTGTATTTGTGGGTGTGTGTGTGAAATCTGAATCCGAAAATGGAGTTCTAAAACCGACCAATAATCCTCAGGAGGACCTGCATTACGCGCAGCTTCACCGCAATTTCTCAATTTTCGCGCCCATCAAGCATGAACCGCCTTTAACCGACAAAGCCGGTGACCGGTTTCATTTTCTTTTTTTATTCTCTCCTTCTCTCAGTCTCTCTTTCAAAAATAATAATAATAATAATAATAATTTGCAGTTACTTGGAAGGAGAGAAAAGGGAAGGGCAGAGCATGAAAGGGGGGGAAAGGGGCGGTTGGCAATATTGTGGGAATGGAAGGCCTTGAAGTTGGAGGAGTTTGTGAAGCCAAGCGACCGTCTCTCGCTCTCTCCCTCTTTCTCTCTCTTCTTCCTCTTCTCGTCTCAGATCAGGCTGCTCAGCATTCGTGGACCATCATGTAATTTAATATTATGATTTGCAAAAAAAAAAATTAAATCTTTAGTGTAGTTTGGACCGATTATTATTAGATTATTTGGATTTTATTTTATCACTTTTTAGGTGAGTGTTTGAAATAGTGGTGGAAACTATTTTTATTGTAACATGTGAGAGTTTCATATTGTAGCAATTTTTTTTATTATTACTGTAACATGTGAAAACTTTTTATTATTTATAACTAAATTTATGATAAAAATTAAATAATTTTCACCACTATCAAACATCCCATTAAATATTGTTAATCCGTTGAAAAAAATGAAACATAGTGTTAACGTTGCTTTGATCGGTTATTTTTAAAATATTCTAGGAGTTTTAGAAAAAGAGGAAAGATGTGGCAGGGGCGTTAAAATTATCCACCGGTGGAGTGCATATAAACCTTTAAATTGTAAGTCAATGGCTAAAAATTATATTTTATAAAAGCCAAAATAAAACCAATCACATCCATTTTTATATCAATTTAAACAAATCCCAACTATCGATTTCATAAATGGTTTTATCTTAGTCACTGATTCAAAATATATATATATAGATATATACAAACCCCAAAATCCCAAATTTTGAAACATATCAAATCAAAAAAAAAAAAAAAAGAAAAGAGCTCAGTGAAGAACAATAGAACCCATCCCCAATCCACACGTCTTCGATCAACCCATCCCCTATCCAAATCACAACCGATCAAGGTGAAGAACAAGAACCCATCCCCAATCCATATCACCACTGAGAAGATCCTCTGCCAGGCTCGCGAGCTTCACATGGTGGATCGACTGGCCACACAACTCCGACTCCTGCCATCACCAACACTGAGGAGCTCGATGATTACCGCCTTCGCAAGCGTACGGAGTTCGAAGACCAAATCTGGCGATCATGATGGGACTCTAGCGTCCACATCAAGTACATCCAATGGGAGGAGTCTTGGATGGAATTCAGTCACATGAGGCTCGTACGCCAAGTTTGAGATGAGGAACCAGTTTGTCAACCATGCGAGGAACATGTTCGAACGCACTATCATGACTTTCCCAAGGGTTGACCCCTATGGAATCGATACATCTGCTTGCAGGAGGTGCTTTGGAACATAGATGGAGTCAAAAGGATATCTAGGAGGTGGACCAGTTTGGCTAATTAAGATCAGGGTCTAATTAATTTGAATTTGAGATTATGGTACTTTTCTATTAGAGTTTATTCTTTTTATTTATTTATTTTTTGAGATATTCTGATTGTTTTTATTTCTCTGTAAGTAATTTTAGTGACTGTAATATTACAATTGAGCTGTGGTTGTTTGATTAATGAATTTTGAGATTTTGGATTTCTAAGTGATTAATATTGAGATTTTGCACCAAATTGGCTAATTGAGATTCGGATTTAGTTAATTTTAAATTTGAAATTATAGTGGAGAAGCTAAGATGAGGAATTGGATTAGTTTTGCTCTTCACTAAAAAGGGGGTGCTCACCTTGTCGATGGCTTGGTTTGATGATGAATATGATGGAACTGGAAAATAGAGGAGGATGAAGAATGGACAGTGGATATGGTAGAGCTGGAGAAAAGAGGAGGAAGAAGAAGGTTCTTTTTTTCCTCAGATCTTTTTTTATATAATAAATGTTATAATTGGATATAAAATCATATGTGATAGGTCTCATTTTAATTTGGTGCTCTCTTTTTTTTAATCATTAATTTATATCTAGGGTCCGTTTGGTAAATTGATTCAAATTAGTGATTTAATTTGAGTTAGTGTGATTTGAATTAAGATTTGAGTTAGCGATTTCAATTGTTATCCGAATTGACTTTTGGATATGCATGTAAGTTTTAATCTGAATATGGAATAAAATTGAAATTTGTGTTTGCAGAGGTAGTGAAGATAATTTTTGATTTATTAATAAATCTAATAAAATTTTAATGTTAATGATATTAAAAAATATGGAATATGAATCTTGATTTATTCCTCTCTTTCAGAATCATCTCAATTGGATATCCAATGAAGAAGTTATGATTTTTTTCCCTCAAATATAAGAGAGAGAATTTTAATTTTTACTGTAACAAATATGTCCGAGTATTTAAAGTTTAAGGGGATAAAAACTCTGAAAACTTGGACTCTTGATAATCAAATGATTCAGATTTTGGGGGAAACAAATGCGTATTTGAAGGATTCTGATACTTGAATCTAAATTTGAGTCCATTGAGTTTAAAGAACGCACGAAACAAACATACTCTTAAGAGTTATAGCTAACTGTTGGATTGTTCTCCACAGGTTGAGAATAAAACCATTCTATAGCTAACTGTTAGATTGTTCTCCACAGGTTGAAAATAAAACCATTTTCCATCATAGAACTTCCCAAAAAAAATATGTGACAATTATTAATAAGTAAATCTAGGAATATAAATATATGTCCAAACAATATTATGATGTAGTCTACAAAGTTGCAACATATGCATTCAAAAATAAATAATAAGAAAAAAAACTTGCAACATATTTTTTGGTGTAGAGTTCAAATTCTTATATTCTTTACTGTTCTCAAGATCTTTGTTAAAAGAAGTAACCATGTCAATTTTAATTAATCCCCAATACAAATACTAAAGTTGATGCTATATTTGACATCAAAATGTGTGAAAATTGCACATCTAATGTGTTATTCCTGTTTATTCTATTCCAATACATAATATCATTTCGAATGTTTTACCTATTTTTTGTCATAATTATATGGTAATATTTATGTGTTGTAAAAGTAAACTTTTAAATTAAAATAAATTTGTTTTCAAGAAAATATATTTTTGGAAATGTTAATATTATAAGGTTTAATTACAAAAATTCCCCTAAACTATAGTCTTTGTAATACTTTACCTCTTGAACTTCAAAACGTAACAACTGTTTCCCTGAAATACAAACTGTTAACAAAAATGGTCCTTTTGTTAGAATTTTAATAACAAATTGATAAATAATTTTAAAATTAGGGGCATTTTAGTAATTCTAGTTATATAAATATCCAAAAAATGAAGACTATAATAGAGATAGCCTTTATTGATGATTAAAAACAAACTACTATCTGATCCCTTTTTTTCTCGATGCACCGAAATTTTCTTTAAAATTTTATTGACTTTTTTCACACTTAAAAAGCATTTTAAAATTTTAAAAGGTATAAATACCAATGTGAATGTCGACATTAGATCTACAATTAAATTCAAACGAGTTAGTTTAGTTTAATCTTTTGGTTCTAAATAAGTTTGAGCCCTCAAATCACTGCTATTAGAATTTGTTTAACTTCAAAGAACAACATTAGATCAATTACAGAAATTAAAAAAAAATCAAAAAGGTAAAAAATGGAACAAAGCTAGAAAAATAAATGATACCACACACCGAATTTAAAGTTTTTCACTCTGTAACTAGAGCTACGTCTATTGACCTATTAGACATGTATGCCTTAAGGAGTAAAAATGTAATATGTTTTTAGAGACATTTTTATCAATAAATAATTTGTTTATTATCTATATACCAAATCTTGTCCTCTTTACGTTCATATTTATTAAATGTATGATAAGCAAACAAAATTCTAAGACTGTTAGTCTAAATCTTTTAAGAATAAGGCATATGATGGACAGATTATGCAGAAGACATGATTCTAAAGGTGACAGTCAAAATCATAAGATCTGCAATAGACGAAATAAAGTTGGGCGCTTTATTCATGCAAAGATTGTTATCTTGTCTATATCTCTAATGGTAGATGGTTTTTGTCTTGGCCATCAAAGGTATACTCTGTTAGACATGTATGCCCTAAGGAGTAAAAATGTAATGAGTTTTTTTTTAAGACATTTTTATCAATAAAGAATTCATTTATTATTCATATACCAAATCTTGTCCTCTTTACGTTCATATTTGTTGAATGTATGATAAGCAAACAATAGTCTGAGACTGTCGGTCTAAACCTTTAAGAATTGGGCATATGATGGACAGATTATGCAGAAGACACGATTCTTAAAGGAACGGTCTAAATCATAAGATCCGCAATCGAGGGAATAAAGTTGGGCGCTTTATTCATGTAAAGATTGTTATGTTGTCTACATCCTTATTGGGAGATGGTTTGTCTTGACCATCGGAGGTGGACTCCGTGAATAGAAACATTGGCACGTTGTCATAGGTGACGATGTGTTGGATCGGGACATAAAGT
>CAMOHE010004540.1:2580-62361 GCA_946598075.1 Artocarpus hirsutus
AATAGAAATATTGGTATACCAAGGTTTGAATGTGGAGGTACTTTATCTGTTATGTATCTGCCACATTTCATGCCTCTACCATTTCTATGTAACATGATTGTCGTGCATTCTTTTTAATTTATGCCAAGCATTAATGTTCACCAAATCGTTGTGAGTTATGAATATGACACTGCCAGCTATAAGGGTGTTTGGAAAGTGGTGAGAACCACTTTTACTGTAGCATATGAGAACTTTACACTGTAGCATTTTTTTTATTGTTACTGTAGCATGTTAGAGCTTTTTACTGTTCATAACTGATTTTGTGATGGGAACCGCAGTTCCCACCACTTTGCCAAACACCCCCTATATTGGGGGTTCCAATCTTACCTTTCGTATTCTTGATTTATGATGTTAGCAATTAAATTTAATGGAGAAGCTTGAGAAGGCAGCTAGCTTATTATAGAATTATGGTGGTTTCAATTGATAGCTTTGTTTAGGTGGAACCTTGGATAATTTTACTAGAAAAAATGATTTTATTTGCCACCGTTAATAATAAATAGTTCTGTTTTTTGTTCTATAACAATTGGACCCCTTTGGAACTCAATTTTGTTGGGCTATTTTGTTTTTTAGGTGAAGTGTGACATCATGGATGAATTTTTGAAATGTGCTATTTTGTTATGGACTTATCCTTCTCAATTCACTTGAACTATTGGCATTGTACTGAATCCACGAAATGGTCTCAATTGACCATCAATTGAAACTTTTTTCATATGTTGATAATTTTAAGTTGAGCACTTTTCTCTAGATTGTTGTGTTTCGCTTCAGTCTTTCTCTCATATATTCTGCTTGCAGCCAAAGCGTCATTCTCTTTGTTTTGCTCTCTGTATATCATCTTCTAAGTTTTGTTACATTTGGTGTGTGGAAGGCGCCCTTCAAAATTTTACAGCAAACGAGCAGCTACAGAATTGAGAAGCAAGCGCTAATTCCAATTACTTGTACGATGGCCCTTAATTTCATCGGCATATGCACCAAAAAGGAGGACACTGAGGACAAGTTGCATAAGGAAGATGATAGCCTACTACACCACTTTAGTAATAATACTGTTTTAGTGTCGGTGTTATAAGAAGGGAACACCAAGTTTGACGACGATGGTCGTGATGACATCAATGAAATACTCGGTGACCATGCATCCATAGATGAACGCCGAGGTGGAGAGATGATGCAAGAATATAGGGATGCCTTAGCCCAATGAATGTGGGTAGATTGCCGAAGGCCACAAATGAGACCTTAGGCCTTAGGGGAACATGCTAATTATGTATTGTCAAGGTGGGAATGATTTTCGTTTACAAATATTGATAAAGATAAATATTTTCGCCTAATCTTGTTGAAATTTTATTATTTTTTTAAGAAAAATATGGTATAATGTGCATAAATGGCTACACAAAAAAAATTGATAAAAATTTATTGACAACATCGTAATGAGAAATCATCCTAAATATTTATAATTAAAATCATAATTTTTTAATGATATATATAAAATAGAAAAAATAAAAAAAAATCACAAAATTTATAACTTGTGATTCTAACTACAAAAACATCCAAACATTAGTTTCAACCACAAATAATTCACACCACAAATTTTATCACGTTATTAAACACTGGTTACAACTATAATTATGGTTCTAACCAACTAAGTTGGTTTTAAGCATAAAAATTGTTACAACCAACGGTTCACACCAATGGTTACAACCAACGGTTCACACCATCCTGCTAGACACCCTCTAAGTTGTTTAAAATAATATTGTTTTGAATTCTTAAAAAATTGCTTATATGAATTAAGAACCTTAATGCCTCAAAAGGAACTTGGATCGTCCAAAGTCCTTGTCCAATTTTCTATCCATGCAATCAAAGACTGACACCTCATTTAAAATGTTTGCTAAAATTTGACGGGGTTAGGGGTTCTTAACCAGTCATTCTTTCTTTCTTTTTTTTTTTTTTGCTTTTATTTTTGCTAATTGTTCCCAAGCCATCCCTTCCATTGGCATCATGTTAATGTTTTCATTTCTCGTCATCATGCCTTGTGATTTCTTGCTATTTTTTTTATGCTAGGAGAAATGCGACTACTATCAAGTGAGACTCAACGTAACTCGAACCCTCAATCTATAGTTAAGATAGAGGAATTTACAACCAACTAATATTTATGAATACTAGTAATTTCTTTGAAGAGTTTCTCATATTTTTGGGTATAAATGTTAACTTCCTTTTGCTTATGAATACTTGGCTCAGGTTTGAAACTTTCCTCTTTCCAACTTGTAGGAAAACGATGTGTTATCGATGGGTTTCTCATTTGACATTTTTGTGCAAATGCTAAATAGATTTTAAACGCTTTCCTTCCTAAATCCTTCTTTAATTGAAAGCCCAAAGATCAATTATGGTACCAATGGGCATTTTCCATTAAGCCGCTAAATTCTACCACTGTTGCAGCTCTATTTTCACTCCTTTCAGGAGTGGGTTTTATCTCAGTTGAATTCAAGGAATTCTCCAATCTAACTTATACAAGAAAAAGCATTTATAGGATGTTTAGAAAAGTAGTTCAAACCAATGGTTTGAATTGAAAATAGTGTGAAGCTCTGATATGTTATAGTGTAAAGTTTTCACGTGCTATAGTTCTCAAATCTAAACTAATGGTTTAAACTATTCTTTCAAATACCCTATTAGTTTGATTGCATTATTTTATGCTTGTATCGTCTCAAGTTTCATCAATAGAAAATTTACCATTAAATCAGTTGCGATTCCAATAGGAGGATGGATTTTTTTTTTTTTTTTGTTTTTGGGAAAAGAATGGAGATTTTTGACATAAGCGAATTAATTTGGGGTTTAAGGAAGAAAGTGAACCATTTGGGGTTTAAAGAAGAAAGTGAACTATCAGTAAAGCAAAAGGAAAAAGATAAACCTAGTCGCCAAAAAAAAGTGAAAAGAGTGGCCTATTTAGTTAACTCCGTCAAATGTTAATAGACATTTTAAATGAGATGTCAAGCTCTGATTAAATGAACAGGAAATTAGACAAAGAATTTGAACAAACAATCCAAGTTCCTTTAAAAGTTGCTCTCTCTTTTCACTCGTGCAATTGGGAAGACTCAAACGAGTATAGCAACAATATGTCATCGCAATTGCATTTAGTAATAATGAAGTCATTACTAAAGCTCTTTCCTATTATGGCATCCTATAGCAGGAACAAAAGCCATATCATAAAAAAAACTGTTAGCGTGAAATTTTTCTAAACTTGTTAAAAGCATGTTCTAACATTTTTTTATAGGCAAAACTACAATAAGGACCCTTTTTTCTCTTATTAATGAGGCTTCGTGTTTGGTAAGAGTAATGGAGAGAAGGAATGATAGAGAAAGTTAGAAGGATGAAAAATATGAGGGATAAATAGTATTATAGTAATCTTTTATGTTGTTTGGTACGAGAGATTGAGTAGTTAAAAGAATTGATAAATAGATATATGTTTAACTATTATATTGTCCTTTTTATCATTTTATGTTAAACTTTTTAAGGATAAAATAATCTTTTCAAACCTTTAAAGGGTAGATTGTATGGATTCATCCATAAGTAAAAGAGTGCAAAATGGTGTACTCAGAAGAAAAAGCTCTCCCTCCACCTCTCCCCTCCCTCCAACCAAACAAAGAATTGTAACTCCTTTTATATCTCTCTCCCTCCCTCCTTCCTACCAAACATACCCTAAGAGACAATCTAGTGGTTCACTTTGTTGGATTGACAGTGGGTCTCATTACTTGTTTGTTAATAAAAGGAAATAAACATACACGATTATTACTCTTTTTTTTCTTTTTTCTTTTTCCTCTGAATCACCAAATTATTACTTGCTTCACCGAACCTTTGCCCTTTTCTTTCTTCTTTCTTTACATTGTCTTCGAACCCTCTTTCATCGATTTTTTTCAGCAGCGCCGACTATGATAGAGGTCAATACGATAGTGCCAGGCAAGAGGGTTGTGCTCGATTTTGAAGCTCTTGTTGTCATGCTCCCCGTGGTCCATTTCAAACACATCAAGGCCCCACTCTCGTTGTCATCGACATATACGGCGAAATGGCAGTTGGGCAATGGGGCAAGGGGATGGCTTCAATGTATTATTTATTTTTTATCAATTTTTTGGTGATAAATGTATGTAAAATGACTTGAATGTCGTTGAATTTCTCTGGGTAGGAGAGATAAATGAGGATTTTTTTAATGTTTCAATTTGTGTTTGGGTGGATAATTATTATTCATTAGTTTGAATCTTCATTTATTGGGAAAAGGCAGAGTAATTTCTGAGTATGGCATGTGATACAAAGAACATTCCCCTTTGATAACATTTTGAGAGTTTTTGAAAATATTTTTGCATGTTTTTTTAAGCAAAAATTTCAAAAAACACTTTCAATAAAATTTTTAAAAAATTTTTATTTTTTAAAATAAAACTATTTTCACTTATTTTAAAAAATAATACCAAACGATGGTTGTTGCTTGCAAAATTTGGAAGGCGGCTTTAGCATACTTTTTTGTCACAATGAAATCCTTAACGAGAAAAAAAAAACTTATTAATTAATCTAAGACACAGCACATCATACTCATTAATAAATTTGTAAGCAAATACATCATAGCTGTTCAATCTAATTTATACATAAAGACTTAGTAATACACCTAAACACATATTCGAGAGTATTTGAGAGTCAAGTTAGAACTTAAACACCGTAGTGTGTGAGAGCTTTGCTCTATAACATGTGAGAGTTTTAATCTTATAGCTGTTGAAATTTTGGTGTTGAAACTTGGTTCCCAAATACATTGTCGCAAATTTCTCACAAATCACATTTAACCAAGCAATATCATCAACTTAAAAAAAACTATATAATAATATCAAAAATCTTAACAACAAATCAATTTACAAACAATAAATACCACTCCATACTCATTAATTTATATCAATTTATTAACTTTTATTTTTATTTTTATGTAGAAACTCTATTATATGTTGTAATTAGATAAAATGCACAAACCAAAATTCAACAAAATTAAATGATAAGGAATTATTAAATGAGATCGGTACTTGCAATAACTTTGGAGTTTTGTTCCCTGGATATCCAGGGTGACAACGACAGTAGTAGCGAAGCTTTAGTGACAGTGATAATAACAATAGAAAACCTGTGGGGCCACAACAGGAGAGTAGTTCACGATGGCAGGAGGTGACGGTTGGCAATAGTGGGGGCGTGATGGTGGGCGAGGGCGGGGGCCATGATGGGAGAGAAGGGGGGTGGAGTTTGTGACGATGGCGAGTAGGGGGCAGACAGAAGAGAGAGAAAGAGAGGGTGGGGTGTGACGATGGGCGAGGGTGGAATAGGTTTTCGAGACTTAGAGATGTTCGATTGGACGATGGTGGCTAAGCAAGGTTGGCGCATTATCCAGCAACCGAATTCTCTTGTAAGAGAACTGTTACGGCTTGGGCTTCGATGGAGATTTGGTAACGGTGAGGACGTTTGAATTTTTATGGATCCATGGTTGCCTCATCCCATTCTTTCAGACCCATCACGGTTGCAGGAGACGATAATATGGATTGGAGGGTTTGTAATCTTATGTTGGAAAATGGTGCTGGTTGGGATCTTCAGCATGTAAAAGAATTGTTATGGCTGGTAGATCAAGAATTAGTGCTACAGTTACCATTAGGACGTTGCTCCAGACTTGATTCACTCATTTGGCGCTTTGATTAAAGGGGTGAGCATTCTGTGAAATCCAGATGTAGAGCATGTCAGATGTACCATGAGGAAACAGGAACTTCAGAAACCGTCTAAAACACAGAGCTAGTGGAATTCCATGTGGCAACTACAACTTCCTTCTAAAATTATAATCTTCTTGTGGAAATGTTTCCATGATTTCCTTCTCACTGGTGTTAATCTTTCTTCTCGCCATATCAACTATAGTAAAGTATGTCCGAGACGTCAAGAAGCTTGTAAGTCTACGCTTCATTCAATGGTTGAATGTAAAGCCATTAATGATGTATGGGACCTTTAGCGGTTTGGCCGAATGGTTTCTTAATCTAGGGGAGATTCTTGCCGAGAATTTATGATATTCATGTTTGAGAAGTTGAAGAAAAAAGAGTTTGTAGTCTTTGCCACCTCGTTATGGAGTCTTTGGCGTAAGCGCAATAAGTTTATTCACGAGGCAAGACTAAAAAGGGGCTTGAGAAGACGCTGGTCTCTAATTCTATAATTTTCAAACAGCCTAACACAGTATCAAGGAGATTTCCGAGGTTAATAAACAGGTTGTAGACGTTGGATCTACAATCAAATATAAAATATGTCAATTCGGATTAATATATTCTTTTTAATAGATTTAGGTTTTTAAATCACTGTTATTTAGATCTGTTAGCTTCAAAGAGAACTCATTAGTATGATTGCAGAAAACTATTAACAAGTTGAAACCAAATGAAATAAAATAATGCTGGAGAGATAAAAGATATGTTGAAAAAATAGTACGCAGTGGAAATTTAAAAATTTTTTAAATCAGAGTATTTTTCAAAACATAAGTTTGATACGCTATATGCATAAATTAACCAGATCTTGCTAACCTTGTTTTCCAAAGAGCTCCTGCAATCGATGAAGAGAAGAACGTTCCACAAGAGCCTCAACCAACTGGTATTCTTTGTTATTCTCTATCTATAATTGGAGTGCATGTGGACGCACAACATACAACTCTTCCCAATGACTCTCCATCCAACCAATTAAGGAAACTCAGAACTAAGGTTTGTGATTTGTGAATAATAGCTTTTAGGGAGTTACAAAGACTCACAGACTAGAATGTTCACTCTTAATTCCTCAGCTGATCTAAATAACTTATGGTCTCACTCCTTATTTATAGAGGTTGGGCCTGGGGTCAATCATTATCAAATAAGGCCTTAAAATTTGAGTTTGAATTAGTTTCATAGTCTAATCCACATAATCAGATTCGGACTTTAACTGCCACAGTCGATCGCTCCTAGTATACTGCGGTCGACAGCGTTGTCACTGATTCAAGTTCGAATTTAATCCAAACTCTATAAGTTGATTTGATAGATACTATCTCAACCAATTGGATAATTCTTATCTTATTAGTTACGGGTATCTTTGATAAAGTCTCAATTTTAATTCAAATAACTCAATAGAGAAGTTATCTGATGAAAATAGTCATATCCAAATAAACCCATACAAATTAGATGTTATCCACAATAATTCAACATATTTATCTTGAATTAATTCAACCGATAAACCAACATGTTTATCTTGAATTTATTACAGAATTAATTTAATTGATAAATTAACATAAAGTATTAAATCCAATTAACTCAAATTTTAGCCAATCTAATAATTTGATATAAGTCACCAATTTATTCAAAAAGTACGCTGTATCGTTATAGGATTTATTATTAGTTAGCAAAAAGGACCTGATAGACCTATATAGTTTAAGCTTCCGATAATTATGAAACCCATTATTCTAGCTATACATTTCATAACTATCAACTATAACGCTACTCTACTAAAAACTTAGAGCTGTACTCTCGAGCTACATTAAATTACGAAGCCCGAATAGCTAAATCCTTATGACATATCATAATGTATCATATCCTTATAGGATTATCCATAATCAAATTAAGGATAAATTCTGTCTTACCTTCCCGATTATTTTTTCTCTTACATTCCATTATCTCATTATCGGAAAACATACCATCTAAAAACAGTATACCATTCAGTTACACCTATGTATCCAAATGGTTAAGTGCTCTAGTTTTTCAATTATAGGATAACGCATATAGGAGGATATCAATGACTCCTAAAGAGGAGCTATAGATTCCATATCTATGAATAACAAGTCTATGCTATTAAGAGTTATGTCTCCAACATATTGGTATGTGTACCATCATAAAATATGGATGTTACCTTTTGGTACATCAAAAGATATAAGTCAAGACAACATGCCCATTATTCATCTCAGGATTAAGATACAATACATATGATTGTCTAAAGTGAATTAATTTGCTGAGACAGAATTATTAATCCAAATCAATTACATTTCATGTCCCGATCCAATACATCATCACCTATGACAATGTACCAATATTTATATACGCAAAGTCCACCTCCGATGGCCAAGACAAACCATCTCCCGTTAGGGATATAGACAACATAACAATCTTTGCATGAATAAAGCACTTAACTTTATTCTCTCGATTGCGGATCTATAATTTAGACCGTCACTTTTAGACTCATGTCTTCTGTATAATCTCTCCATCATATGCTTGATTCTAAAAGCTTAAACCGATAGTCTTAAACTTTTGTTTGCTTGTCCTACATTCAACAAATATGAACGTAAAGAGGATAACAATTTGGTATATAAATGATAAACAAACTCTTTATTGATAAAAATATCTCTAAAAATATATTACATTTTTACTCCCTAAGGTATACATGTTTAACAAGATACCACACATGCAGATTTATAGTGGTTCACTATATAAAAAAAGCTACGTCTGTTGTTCTTCACTATATATGAATTCAGAGAGTACAGATTACAAAGGCTAGATAAGAAGAAAATTTGATAGAGTTCCTATATGCTGTATTTTTCACGTCCACAATTTGAAGACGATGTCTCCTTATATAGAGGATAAAGAAAAGTCGTGGCTTCCAGCCAACTAGTAGAGTTGAGTGATTATGCTGGAGGTAACTGTAATAGTGGGCCATATGTCGATCTGCGATAGACTGCAATAATTGTGCTTTCCTCATGTCTCAGTTCATGGCTGGACATGCTTATAACTGTCAGTTCATTTGAATCGATTCCATCGAATAAACACTTAGGAAACAAACTTGGGCACAAACCTTCAATAGCAGGATGTTATTCAAAAAATACATATCAATTTTATGTGGGATCAAGCCGATCGAACCCATTGAAGCCTTAGTTCAGCTTGCACATATGAAGTACTTCTCACATCGAATAGTTAAGTCACTTGGTTCTGTTTAACTCGCTCTAATCGCAACAATAAACCGTCATTTTGGGCCTTTAGACAATTTAGGCCTGACCAAATTGTACCCTAACACAGGTAGTGTTGAAATAGATGCCTCCCTTTCCAGATATATTGAAGTTGAACATAGATGCCTTTGTTTTTGTAGGAGTTGAAGGAGTAGGACTAGGAGCTATCATATGGGACTCTACTAATTTTGTTATGGGTGCCATGTTCAAAAGATTTACAGGTATTCTCACTACACTTATGGCAAAGTGTATTGCAAAAGGTTTATAGTTTACAAAGAACAGTAGGTTGAAGATTCAACTGATTGAAAGTGATGCTTTATGTGTTGTAAGGAGTGTGAATCGTCCTAATGATTTAGCTCCTATTAGCCCAATTATTTCTGATATTTTTTTATCTTTATTGTCAAGGTTTGGTGGTGGCTCTTGTTTCTCTATTTCTCGCCTAGCGAATAAAGCAGCCTACTTACTAGCATGTTTTGCTTTAACTTATAACATTGAGTGTTTTTGGCTGGAGGAAATGCCAAAATCTATTTCTTGTCATGTAATTAACGATATGTTACTGTGATCAATGAAATTCCGCCTTTGTATTTTTAAAAATAAAAAATAAAAACCTTAATTTTATGTCCAGTTTTAGCGTGTCTTGGATTATTGACCATATAGCTGATTAACTATAACCAATCTTTTACAGGAGTGACTCTTGTTTACCACTTTACTCAATAACGGCCATATTTTTAATAAGGTTTAATATAGAACTTCTTTGTAATCTATCACCTAAATAGGCTATTTTCTTCCTTAATTTCAATCTCAACGGTCCAAAACAAAAGGGCAGTAAAGGTTTTATGGGAGGACCACAAATACGGCTCATAAATATAATAATCATATGTTGCTATTTGCTACTCACCTTGAGAAGCCAGTCCATTTGTCTCTGTCTTACATCATTGTATTCAAAGTGACCCATTCAACCCCCATAAATTCATATTTAATTTGAATTGAAGAACTGCCACCCATAAATCCATGTGCCAACGTCGTGGTTTTTTCTCTTTTGAAACACTGGCACCTAAATAGGAATTTGAAGTTATCTCACATCAAAACAAAAACATACAATTACATATATAAAACAATATAGTATAATGTTTTTTAATTGGATGGATCCACTAGTTGATTGAATCACTATACAAATTAGCCTCTCTGATTTGTAGGTTTTTCGTCACATCTATGAAATGTTGAAGAGGGAACCATTCAATGAAAAATGATTATCAAGGTCCCAAGTCATTTGTCAAGTTGGTCTGTGTAGATAATTGCTCAACCATACATTTAGGCCGTGTTTATTAGTGTGAGATTATATTCAAAACACCAACGTTAAATAATTATTTAGAAAGGATATTGAGATGACAATAAAAATTGATCAAATTGTTTATTTATGACGTGACATTTTATCCATAAAACACTCGCGTTTGGCTAGTGATGGAAACCGTTTTACTGTAGCATGTAAAAGCTTTACACTGTAGCAACTTTTTCTTTTTGCTGTAACACATGAAAGCTTTACACTATTTATAACTGAGTTTATGGTTCACACTACTCTTAACCAAACACTCTCTTTTGCGTACAATTATTGCTCTATTTTATCATAGTTTTAGTATAACAGCCTAATATCTTTACATAACATCATAAAAGAACACGTAAAGAGAGGGAATAAACTCTACGCTGTTTTTTCTTTTTAACCTCTACATCACTTTAATTTATTACTGAACAGGGGAATTTTACTCCAAAGGTAAATAGTGAATATTTATAAACTGTATAAATTATATGTAATACATGTAATATTGTAAGTTACATTTTACGAATTGAGTGTTAGAACGCTACATAAATAAAGTTATATTTTTTAACGAATAAAGTTACAAAAGCGAGATTGGTTTAAGCCAAAACCTGACATTTTATTAAATTTTAATATTTGACTTGATAATAATACGGCAATTTTTTTAAACATGATGCAAGATGAGTACTTCAAAGGATCAAGATAAATTCTATACAATATTTAGATTCTCTAACATGGTATTTTCGGAAAGTGTCCCACTATTTTTACCCTAATGTGAAATACCCAATAAAGAATTTCAACTAACGTGTCGCATATAGTTTTGTTTTGTTTTCTTTTGTTTTGGTCTGTCGACCCCGATCAGTCACAAAAAAAAAAAAAAAAAAGAATTTCAATTGATTATAAAAAAAAAATAAAAATAAAAAGAATTTCAACTGTCCTAATTATTTCTATTATTCATTTTTCATTTTTGCCGGCAACCAGTCGGATCCATACTAACATCATAAAACATAACCGCACATTTTTGCATTTTCCGTCCTCTCTCTCTATGTGATTCCAAGATCATAGCTTTTTGGTCTATTTTTGTATTGTTATAATAGACAGGTGAGAAGTAAGAAGAAGGAAAGCTTTTGGAACTCAAAAAAATCAATCATATGCATATAAATATAAAGATAGGGAAGAAACTACTGAGTACGTTGATTTCTTCATTGTTGCTATTGTTATTATTATTATGATTGCTTCTTCTTTGCTTTTTATTTTTTTCTTACGCCCAATCCCGCCAAAATCAATAACTGCAAAATAAAAGAGGAAAAAGAGAAGAACCTTTGGTATTGTTTTTAAAATAAAAAAATATTTTTATTTTAAAAAATAAATTATTTTTAAAAATGATGTTAAGAGTTTTTTTTTTTTTTTTTTTAATTTTTGTTTGAAAAAACGTCTAAAAACATTTTAAAAATTTCTAAGAACAAACGGGTTGCATTTTCGTGATTCGGTGTTGTGTAAAAGTTGGGTCTCATTCAATTTTCATCATGGTTTATGTCTTGTCCGTTCGTCCATAATTGTAGACTTTTCAACGCCTCCGTAATGGATCTGTTTCTTCCCTCTTCTTAATATTTTTTTTTTTTTACTTTTTTTAATGCAATTACCTAGTATTATTTCTTTCTGTTTAACGCGTTTTCAACTTTTGACTTTCCCATTGGAGGAGCACTCCAACTTTGATTTTTCTTCGATTTCTTACTTCATTTTTGTTTCTGGGTTTCCCTGAAATCAAGATTTTTTTCTTCGAAGGTTTTTATTTTTCATTCATTTTGTTGGTTGACTTTTCTTTTCTCTTTCCGATGAAACAGAAGTGAGAAAGAATTTGGCATCGGATTTTTCTGATCTGAAGCACGTGTTCTTTTGTTCCAGAAAAGGAATCAAAAGATTCAAAAAGTGTGTTTGTGCTTCATTTTCTGCAGCAAAAAACAGCAGTTTTGATTACCCAATAAAGTAATATGTCGGAAGAATAAAATTTTCCTTTTCTATGGTGCAAAAAGAGAAGGAAGACAGTAATCATAGATTGTGAAAGTAAAGGGGAAAAAAAGAAGAAGAAGAAGAGATGGGATCTTTCAAAGGTCATGCTGTACCAGGGACACTGTTTCTTGTAGTTGGGTTATGGCACATATGGAGCTCTCTGGTGAGATACACATCAAACCCGAAGTCTTTTCGGGTCGGGGTTTGGAACCCGGTCCCGGGTTTTGGTGGGAGGCTCAAGTATTTGGAGCTTTATGTTGTGACAATTGGTGCTTTCATTGATTTGTGTATTGAGCTTCTTTACTCAACACATCTCAAGTTTTTTGTCAACGGAGTGTTGAATCCATCTCACATGAACGATTTTGAGCACTCGGGTATGCTTCTCATGTTCTTCATCTTTGGTGTCATTGCTCTTCTTTCGGAAAAGACAAGGTTAGTCATCGTTATCATCCTTTTTTTTTTAAGAACTTTTTTATGTCATTTTTTTTTATTTGATTCCTGTTGTTTTTGCAATGATAGAACATTTGTTTGAGTCAATAGATTAGTTGGAAGTTGATTTTGACTTGCTTGTTGAAATGGCAACAAATTTTTGTTTTTCTTTTATTATACCTCTCTGCATTTCTTTCTGGAAGTCTGGGTTTCATAGATTGTGTTGTTACAAGATTGATTCTGATGTGGATGTTAGTCATGGATTTGTTACTGATTATTGTTTATTGAAATTAAGTTCATATGAAAGGAGAAATTAAAAATAACCAAATAAATAAATGAATAGATAAAAGTTAAGATTCATGGCTTACTGGCCTGGTAAAGCTTATAACCTAATCAAGCTTGCAGCAAGTGAACTTTTTGGCCTTTTTGGGATATGTGAGGCTTCAAAACTACATTTTTAAAAAAGGTGAAATCCCAGTGGAGAACATTATGTGAAGTTCAAGATTTAGAATTGGGAAATCAGCTTAAGCTTCTTGTTTACTTAGATTTGTTGTAGTGTTTCTTTGTGCTCAATTTTTCTCCGCTTTTTTCCTCTAGTTTTTGGTACTAGTACAGTGGTATGCCAGAGATCTGTGACGAACTGCACTATGGTGATTATTTTTGTAATTCCATGTTGTCACTGCCAAAGCCCAAAAGAATAATGCTGAATTGGGTTGAAGATAATACATTCGGATGGATGACTTAACATTGAGTTGGTTCTAACCAACTTTTCAGTTAAGAACAGTTTAAAACTCTCATATGTTACAATAAAAACAAAAAAAAGTTGCCAATGTAAAGCTCTCATACGCTATAGCGTTTACAGTTCTAACCTGATGATTTTAACCACCATGCCAAACATTTTAAATACTTGAATATTTGGAAAAGTTAGGAAGAAAAAGAAAAATCATAATATCCGATTGGGGGCCTAATTGCTTCTAATTTAAGTAGTGACATCAAATGGAGTTCTGTAGATGTTGACATTTCTAAGGGAGAGCAAAATGCAGAACTCAGAAACAAATTAGGAAACAGAGATCTTTTCTGACGCATATCCTTTCCCCCTGTGTTCTTCCATTTTTTTTAATGAAGGTAAGGAATTGAATGCATGAATTTTTGGGTTTGCTTGACCAAAGGGGTGTTTGGCATGTTTGGCAGTGGTGGGAACCACTCAGTTTCCACCACAAACTTAGTTATAAACAGTAAAAAGTTCTCACATGTTACAGTAACAATAAAAAAAATTGCTACAGTGTAAAACTCTTACATGTTACAATAAAAGTGGTTCCTATCACTAGTTTCCACCACTCTTCCAAACACCCACCAAGAAAATACCATCATTAAGTAGCAAGTGCCATGATTGTAATTGTCAATTGTCATGGCTTAATTATGATTGATAGAATGCTGTTGTTTCATCAACTTGACAACATATAAGTGATACTTTAGTATAAGGTTCTCATCCGTGCGACGAAAATACATAAATGATCTGCTTTGAAATATTGGTGATAAGTATCATTGAAGGGTTAATATCAGACTCCTGTTGGAAAATTGTTTGTCTGGGGCTATGGGCATGTTTACCAAATTATAATGGAATGCAGTTGAAAAAGTAATAAGCTTTTTTAAAAAAAAAGTAAAGGAATGATAATAGGAAACACATAAGTACCTTTTCTAATTTTGTATAGTAAACACATAAATAAATGGGAGAGGGAGACACTCCTCCCTTTCCTTTTCTCTGTCCTGTGAATCAAACACGCCTTATACGTAATCTGAGATGGATTCTGGCAAGCCGTTTGTCCATAACTGATTCATCTTGTAAGATCATCATATATAGCACTCTTTTAATTATTTAGTTTTTTCTTGGAGATCAGCATTAATACACAAGCACAACATAACCTTAACACATTAGTTTTATTGATGCCAAAATTGAGGTAAATCAGCATTTAAGGGGGGAAAAGACTTCATCAAATATAAGTCCGGACGCTTCTAATATTTAGTTCCTACTTGTTACATGCTTAAGGATTTTCAGTTAGGTGTTGAAATATGTCATCCACATGATTTTCCATATTGTAATTACTTTCATTTACACAACACAATTTTCCACAAGTGCTTTGCAGTCAGCATTATAGAATGTTCTGCAATATTCACAATTCTAATTTCTTTGATGCAGATTGCTGCCCTTGCCCCAAGGAGCTCTATGTTTGATCATCGCTGCAGCCTTCTGTGCAGAGTACCTTCTGTTCTACTTCCACTCAACAACACATAAAGGGCTAGAGGGGTACTACCACCTCCTCCTTGTTCTCCTAATAGGACTTTGCATACTATCCACTCTTGCTGGTGCACTCCTACCAACAAGCTTCCCCGTCGATTTGAGCTGTGGCGTCGCCATTACTCTCCAAGGCCTATGGTTTTATCAGACGGCTTTCACATTGTATGGCCCCATGATGCCAGACGGTTGTCAGCTCAAGGAGAACGAAGTTATGTGTCGGTCGCCGGACAGTGAGGTGCGGGGTGAGCTGCTTGCTAACTTCCAGCTCTTTTTCATGGTCCTTGGAGTCTTTACTGCAGTTGTGGGAGCTTCTGCCTTTGCTGCCTCTAGATTTGGACATTCTGATACTAGGAGCTTGCATGTTGGTCAAAATGGTTTGGATCAAGACTAAAACAAACAAACAAACAAACAAGAGTATGAAATCTTTTGTGTTACTTCTGTTTAAGGAAGGCATTGAGATGTGCCTTGGACTTTTATTATCTCATAATTTGTCTCATTGTAATAAATAAATCAAATACAAAAAAAAAAAAAAAGAAAAGTTGAAGATTATAGGTGAGCATAGAAAGGGGAAGATGATGGTTATTTCACAGGATTTGTAGTGACGAGGAGATCGTATAGAGCCTTTTTGTTAGAATGAATATATTGATTATTTTTTTTTGACATTTAATTCTTGATTCTGTCAGTCTCATTTTGGCATCGTCCTTGCTGGCATTAATTTGGGTAATTCATGAGATGGTGTTACATTGTATTCTGACACATTCTTTGAAATTCTAAAACCTATGTATCTATCAAGTTTTTTTGACTTCCCTGTTTTAGGAGAAGAACAAGTGTTGTGGAGGAGGGACTTTCATGAAAAGTGCAATTTATTATCCTTGCTTATGTAGTCACCATACACGTTGTACCATCATATCGAGTTGTGCAATCCAATAATATTTTTTGGTCATAAAATAGTTTTTGTCTACCATTAAATTTATAATTTTAATACTAGGGTGCGTGGCCAATGGTTCTAACTAAAAAAACAGAAAAAGCTTTCATATATTATAGTAAAAAAAAAAAAGTTGTTATAATATAAAGTTCTTATATGCTACAATATTTTAATCAAAACTGATTCCATCGATTGGTTCTAACCATAATTCTCAAACACCCTAACATAATAATAATAATAATAATAATAATAATAATGTAACGAATACATAAGAATTTTTATTTTTGTTATTTTTTGACTCCTGATTATTTTGTCATCCCAAGACTCTCAAATTTTTACGACAAATGATATATATATATATATGTATGTATGTATATAGTCTTAAGGACGGTATCGCTTCTCATTCGACACTTATGTGGGCTTTGAGTTTGCATAGATTTTGGAGCAACTTATAAAAATGACCCCCTAAAGGAGCATCTTTTTAAAATTACCCTCTTAAAAGTCTCTTTTTAAAACTGTCTTTAATAAAAAAAATAATTTATTAAAAGTTTAACTTAACTTTCCTCATAAAATGGAACCTACTAGGTTTCATCTCGATACGTGCTAGGACCCCCCAGGTTTCATCATAGAACCTGCCAGGTTCCTTTTTGGAACTCGCCTTTGGTCGCTGGAGTAGGATGTTAGATTATAACCTGTCAAGTTCCAACATATTTTTTTGAAACCTACCACGTTCCGTCTTGAAACGTGCCAAGTTCCATCGTAGAACCTACCGGAACCCATCTTCAGTTGCCAGAGCGGAATGCTACATTGTAAACCTGTTAGGTTCCAACTTAGAACCTACCAGGTTCCATCTTGGAACCCGTTGGGTTTCGCCCTTGAATTAGCTGCAACCCACTAAATTCTGTCCTAGAACTCACAAGTTCTAATACGAAACCTGCCAGATTCAGTCCAAAAATCGCCGGAACCGTCAAAATTCTGTCCCAAAACCTGCTAGATTTCGAATTAGAATCTAACATACTATTTTTCCTAACAAATACTATCATACTACAACTGTGTCGCAAAATCATTACAAAATAATAACATTACATAATAAATTTTCGGTCCCATTATCACATTAACAGCATCAGCAAGCTCTTCAACACCCGAATGTAAATACACCAATATGTGGCAATTATTCCTTGAAGTAAGGGCATTATTATTTGTTCTTAAACGTGGGAGTTTGGGCAATTATAGCCCCATTAGTGGTCTAATAATTGAGGAGTGACTGAATATAGGCAGTTGATGTGGGGAAATAACTGGTGGAAGCTGTAATTATGTAAATGTTGCAGGGAAAAATGTTTGCAGTGATAGTATTGCTTGGATTGGGCAAACGCTCACGTAACAATTTACATTAAAAAAATAACAATGTGCAAGTATGGATGTAATTTTTCTGGCATTTGAGACCATTTCGTTGAAAATTTAAACGAATAACTAGAATTTCTATGGTTTACCGATTGGTTTCTTTTTTTTTTTTTTCCTTCTTTTCGTTTCTTTTCTTTTTTTTCTTTTTTTCAATTGAAGGCTGGGATATAAGTACGAGGTTTTATTATTGTATAGTCTCATTAGCTAACTTTTTAAAGTAACATTTTCAAAGTAAATGGACTTTGGATTTTGTTGACGATCAAACTTCGCCAACCACTAAGATGATGATAGTTGAGAGAGATGAATGACAAATGCTGTAGGAGAACAGTTAATGCTTGAATGGAAACAAAAAAATAAATGCAGGAAAGTAAATAAACACCAGAATTTATAGTAGTTCACTAAATTGGAGCCTACATCTATTTAGTCTTCACTATAATTTTTTAGAAAGGTACACATTTAAGATCTCTTCTCACATTCTTGAATATGTTCCTCAAATACAAATTTCGAAAAATAAAACCTCTCACTCTCCAAAATTCGAACCCCTTTTCTTGTCTAAGACTCCCTTATTTATAGAGGAGCCTTCGTACTAGAAATTGCTCTCAAAACTACTTATCCCCATATTCCTATCTCGACTGGTGTCTCTCCTCTTTCTACATGGAAGTCACTGTTTTCCCACTTCGTTCCCTTTTATCGCCTTCTTCGAACTCTAACACGTGTTGAATGGCAATTTTTTCGGTAGTTACTCCGGACAACACGTTGTGATATAGTTACTTTGAGTGGTTTCTTGGCCTTCCTCACATAGTAGCTCTTACCTCAGCATTCCTCACATAGTAGCTCCAACCTTGGCCTTGCTTTCATACCAACTCCTACTTTGGCCTTGCTACCTTGGCCTTGCTCTCAGACCAATTCCTACTTTGGCCTTGCTCTCATACTCACTCCTACTTTGGCCTTCCTTGGCCTTGGTCTCATACCAACTCCTACTTTGACCTTGCCAGCATAGCAGCTCCTACCTTGGCCTTACTCTCATGCCAATTCTTACTTTCGCCTTGCTACTTTGGCCTTATTCTTATACCAGCTCCTACTTTGGCCTTGCTCGGATCTTAGCTCTTCACCTTGGCCTTGCTCGCATGTTGAGTAAGAAAATGAACTTGCTTATAAGTTGAGCAAGGACATGGCGTTGTTATCATATTGAAGAGGGCATGGCTTACTCTCATGTTAAGGAAGGACATGACTTTGCTAGTGTGTCTCTAAAGGGTTAACCTTGGCCTCGCTGTCATGTTGAGCAAGGACATAATTTTTAGCTCATCCTTCCCTTATCATCATTAATGTCTCTTAAAAAAGGTGAAAGAAAAGTATAGATTTGAACTCTTCACTTCTATTTCAATGATTTTGAGGATAGATTTTGACTTGTAAAGATTTGGGTTATACATAACATATGCAGATGTTACTAAGTCAGATGACGCACATCATATTAATGGTTAAAATGTTTAGTTATCCGTTGGTTGCTTCCTACTCCTTTGGACTTCATATTTGACCATAAATGCATATTTTTTTAACCAAATATTACTTTTGTATTTTTCTAACAAATGTTTGGCCCATATTTGGCATAATTTTGATGACACTACTTTGTTTTCAATTTTTATGATTTTGGTTAGTTTAAATATTTAGTGAAATTTTATTTAAACGACTTTTTTGGCTTTCATAAACTTGAACATGTATGCAAGTTCCAAAACTACTTAATTGTTTAATTAAACCATGTGTTAAATTGGCTGAATGATCAATATTTGATTTCATATTCGATTCTTAAACCATGTATACGGTTTTCTCATGTAACCATTTCATAACAGTTGTGGGAAATAGTATAATGGATTCTCATTGTTTGGTTTGTCACTACTGTGCACTGATCATTTTGGAATCGTTGGGTGACCTCATTATTTGACTTGTTTATTCGCTTTTTCCTCCACAACGCCTCAAAAAAAAAAAAAAAAAAAAAAAAAAAAAAAAAAGAAAAGAAGAAGAAGAAGAAGAAAAGAAAAGAAAAGAAAAGAAAAAAAGGACATCTAACGCGAGCTTTAACTGGTTACCGGGACATGTAGGCAATTGATAAATTGCCTTGCCCCTTCACCTCGGCACGGTCCTTGCATTACTTCTGAAGGGCTACAATTGTTTGGGCGCACGATCCACCTAGGCATACCGGAGTATTGCCCTATATATATATATATATATATATATATATATATATAACTATGTGTATTAAAAATCTTCCATACCGCCCTTCCATGAATTTTTAAAAGGCATCCACAAGCTAAGTTTCTTTCAAAGACATCATTTTGGGCTAAGAAAGGCGCCACTTCAGCCAAGGACAGTGGTACATTCAGCAACTCACCAATATCTGCAAAGCTAGTTGTTTGATTTTATGTTACTGACATATCAAATGAAAATGTATGTGAAACTTTTTTCTTGGTGGCCTGTTTGTTTTTGTTCTCAGAATTTTTAAAAATATTTTCGCACGTTTTTTAAAGCAAAAATTTTAAAAATACTCTCAACATAATTCTTAAAAAAAATTTATTTTTCAAAACAAAAACATTTTCACCTATTTTAACAACAATACTAAGCGGCCAAAATTTTTAAAATTTTGGTAACCATTTTTGGGATGTGTTAAAAATATTGATCAAGGAAATTAGCCATTAACCAACAACGGTTTTAAAATCCACACAACTACGTTTATTTGTAGGCATTTTTTGCTGGTGAATCCCAAATTAGATCATCCATATGTAATTTACATTTAAGACAGGGTGTTCGCAAAACACATCAATAACTGCTAAAAAAATAGGTTATCCATAATTTTATTTTTCAAACCCTACTATAGATATCTTTGTGTGAAAAAAAAAACGCCGAGCGTCTTTAATTCTATTTATTAATTTATTATTTTGGGATGAAAGTTCACCATATCAACCGCAAAAATAAAATAAAATAAAAAGAAAAAATAGAGGGCATGCGAAAGACAGAACATTTCTATAAAAGCATGAAAACAGATTTTAACAATTTAGCTCTGGTCAAAGCTTTACAGTTTACAACTGATTCGACATTGACAATAGGCATCAATCACATTAAGCCACGCACCAGAATCTTGCATTGCTCATAGCGATCACTTGTTCCTGCAAGAAATGACATTTGGTGCAGATCAGATCAATCACTCCTAAATCTACATAAAACCCTTTCGTAGATTTTTAGTGAATGTTACAATTAAAAAGATCTTTGGCCATTTCTACTTGCAACAGAAACAGGCTCATTTCTGGTCCCATTTTTGTAGGCAAGAAGACCATAATGAGATCCAAGCCACACAGCATATGCACATTAACTTCAAACATTTGAGCTACATAATAAACATTTGAGTTAAATGCTGATTATCAGCATTTCTTTAGCATAAATTATGCGCCCCCGAGATAACTTCGTTCCGAAGACGTGCAAAACCCTCTTCAGTAAGGAACAATAATGGATTCAATAAGCTCTTGAAGTGGGGCCAGCTCCTTCTTGTCTATCAGCCCAAATTCCTGCATATGTGTTCACCAAAAGCAAAATGAATGTAAAAAATGTAAAGATGATGAAAATTTACAACAAGAAAAAGGGAAGTGTTAAGTCTTATGTTGTCAAAATAAAATAGGCAAAAAGCTCAATAATTATGCATATTTGAATGCTATACAGCTTTTGGCTTTTTAAAACATTTTTTTTTAATTTCTCTAGTGACCAGCTTCACCAAAGACTTTTTCGAAGAGTTAGCATGAGGATTTAAAAGAAGAAAAAATATAGAGTGTAGAGTAATATTGTTATCTCTCTTTTGGTGTTCGCAGAAGGATATAAACGAGTGGACTTTTAGGGCATGTTTACCGGACCATAAAGGAATGTAAAAAGGTAATGGGATAGGAAAGGAAAGTAAAGTATTGAGAATGAGCATTATTTATTCCTTTTTTAGTGTTTACTTATTTGATTGGGTAATGGGAGATAATCTCATTCTCTTTTTAGTGTATACTTAGAATGGGAATCTTGTTAAATATAATTGCTAAAATATCTTTTTTACAGAACTAATAGTTATTAAATAAAATCATTTGAATTTGGACATCTAAGTAAATATGATATTTATTCCTTTTGATAAGAAATCAATACTAAAGATTATGGGAGGATTGGTATTCCCTTTCCTCCTTCTTTATATTGTGTGGGATCCACAAAACTCACGTTATTAATTTTGTAAGTAAACACATTATATAAAAGGAAAGAGAATCACTCTTTACTTTCCCTTTCCCTTTGATGCAAACTAAACATGCCCTTAGAACTTGTTTGGTAGGAGGGAAAGGAAGAGGGAGAGGGGTGATGGGATTAGTGAAAGGATTTTGATACCTATGGTATTTTAGAAGTGAATGTATTGAGTGAGGGATTTCAAACGTTCAGAGAATCCCAATTTTAACCTCTCCTAATACAGAAAGATGAATGGAGCAAATCCATGCCAAACACAATAAGAGAAAGGTGGTCCACTTCTTCTTCATTATCCTCACCTAGCATATATTCCTTTCTTTTCCTCTTACCAAACATAATCTTAAAATTAGAGATAACTTATTCTATTACAGATGAGAAACACCATCACTTTCTTTATATTGTGTTTGTGTCTTGCTTACTAGCACTCGCTTTGAAGCTTTTGGGTTGTCCACTTCAATGTTTTTTGTGCAAATGAGGTACACCGCCAAATGACTTTTTTTCACAAGATTATCATCAAGCAAGGCGGCTCGAACTAATGATAAAAGCACGATAAGATTAATAGATGTATGAAGTTCCATGAGCATTCTGAATGACATAACAAAGAGATGGGGACTAGAAATCTCAAGAATAGGTCCTCAGAGTAGTAAAAGTTAACCTACAACTGTTATTAAAAGTATAGATGAAGAAATAAATGTCAATGCAGCATTAACAGTCTAATTATTGATACATTAATCAAAAGAGTATTTAAACAAGTCAATAGCGTGTACAAGCGGCACAGGGAGAGAGAACTTACACATGTAAAAAGTATGAAATGCTTGAAGCAAGTATTTAAATGAGCCTCCTCCTTCAGACTCACTATCTTCTGAAAGTGAGAGTGATATATGTGGGCATATACACGGAAAAGTCTCTTAAATATTGTCTTCACTACCTCCCTGAAGTTGGGTGGAAATGGTGTACCTAGTAGGAAAGGTGACGTACAAAAAGCATATCAAGAGGGAGAAAGCAGCGATTGACAAATAAACAAATAAGATCTAACTGTAATTAATACCAAGTTTCTGAGGAAAAATGGATTCATCATCAAGTTGAGATTCAATCCAGTCCATCAAATATTCAACATATTTTGGAGCCGAAACCTCAATTGGCTTCTTGATCTGTACACCATCTGCCCATCTATACTCATACCTGTAAAGTTTAATGAGCAAGTGATAAGGAATTCTACAAAATAAGAAAGACATTAAAATACTTTGGTAGGGTAACTTAACATGGTATCCATGCTGGTTCAGGCCACCGAGATAACTTAACATCACAAAACCACATCCTTAAAACTGAACCCAATAAATGTAGAGGGAAAAAATCAAAAGACCAAAAATGCTAAAGCTTTTCATGTAGCATGCTTACTTGGGGCCAGCAGTCATTGTAGGACAATTCTCAGGAGTGCAGAACTCCGTGAGAGTACCATAAAGCAAATTCACCTGATTGAAGAAATCTACAGCTGAAATTCAAAAAACCCAACAAGCATTATTCAGAACTATATAATCCCCACAATAAGTAGCCATAAACAAATTGAGAAAAGATGGTAAGCATGTGTCAACTAAATAAAGAACACAAATAATCATATGAAACCAAAAAGACAACTCATAAGTGCAAATAAAACAGAAGGAAAGCTTCAAAACAGGGAACTATTCTATAAAAAAAAAGAAAGGAGGGGAAGAGAGAAATAGAGAGATACTGTTGACAGCAAGCCACTCATTTAAATCCTCCCCAGTAGGGAGTTTCACCGCTTCCCTAAGATTTCCACTACCCAATGTAGCATCAATGTGCTTCCTGAGCTGAGCTCCCTGCACCAAGATAAGACAATAATATTAGCAAAGAATTAAGCCTGATACTCGGTTATATACTTGAGTAGGAGCAGACAATTTAAACAATTAATTATAATAGCTATAATAACCAAAATAATTAAAAACTATCAACTAGTGAAGCTTGTCTCTAAATCAGCGTGCAAGCACCAAATAAAGCTATTCGGAAAGAAACCAATAGAACCAAATATATGAGTGCACACCATATTAAATAATATCCAAGAGATCAACGAAGAATGCATGCTATATAGAGGAACTAACCTTACTACCAGATGGTGCACTCTTTTTGGGTCGAAATGTTCTTTGGTTTCTGCCCAAAACAATTTCCAAGACAATACATGTTCACTAGCATATAGACGAAACTTTCCTTCAGGCATTGAATTCAAGAAAAAAAATAAGGCAACATGAGAAGTTAGGAACATAAAACTCCAAAAATTTGGATTAAAGAGTGTTCTAAATCCTAGGTTCAAGGGTAAGTGTCACTCTGAAGCAACAATCTATAAGCATATACCCTACACAAATACTCTCCCTCTGTGTTAACTTAAATTCTTTTGCAATTGTGATTTCCATAGCAGACCCCTCGTGCTATGACTGAATTCTTTCAATCTCAAATTCTAACCTAGTCATGGACCATTCCGCGTCAGTTTTTCACAATAAATATCCAACCCCTAGGGCAGTTACATATACTTTAAAACATTTATTCACTCCACTTGTTCTATGATATCAGTACCTTACCATCGGATCATCACAAATTACATAACCAATGCCTCTTTGAGATTTAAAGTATCCATAAAAATTCTCTTCTAAGTCCAAGTTCCAAAAACTAAGGACCAAAGCCAATTTCTAATTATCATAACAAAACATTGTGAAACAAGCTACCACCAGAAATACTAACGGTAACATAAAACTATACACAAATATGAATCTTATTCAGCCACAATTTTAAGTTTCAGCTGCACGTATACATATCCTACTCTCTTCTAGACTTTCTACGGCTATTTCCTTCACTGTTCCGAGATCAAATAACCACTTATTTTTCAACTTCTCCAGAAAAATGAGAAATAAAACCTCAACAAAATACTCAAAATTGTTATCGACATGCATCTACAAATTACAGTCCCCCTTCATACAACTAACAAGCTCACTACCAAATAAAGTTGCATATCAACTAGTTGAAGATTCTCTCATTCAACGAACAATAGAAACAACAGAGCAAAAAATAATAAAATTAAAAATAAACACGTAGAAGTTAGAACACAATAGAGAATAATCAATACCCAGAACCAGAAATGACGAAATGAACTTGGAATTAAAGATCAATAATAAATCCAAACAGAGATCCCGAAGATCACAAAATTTATGGATCACGGAAAAGGATTACCGAAATCCACAACTCTGATATGACAACTAATCTTGCAAAATCCTCTAATTCTAGGATTCATCGAATGCAAAATATCAGGATCATCAAGCAAGACGGCGGAAGTGAAAACGAAAAACAGTATCAAGTGCTTTAATGCTTAATCTGAGATGTTTGCAATAATAACAAAAAATGATAATAAAAATAAAAAATTGTTGCTTGCCTGCCCAAACCGAAGAGACTCATGGCTAGAGAGAGAAAGAGAGAGGAGAGAGTGAGAGAGGTGGAGGGGGTTCGACCGTGCTGTCGACGCTGCTCCTGTCTTTCTTGCTTCAGGTGAACTTTTTTTTTTTTTTTTTTTTTTGAAAAAAGGCGCTCCCTTTATTGGAGGCACGTGTGTGTTGTGCTCGGTTATTTTGCATATTAGGTCCGTTTGGTAAATAGATTTAAATTAATAATTTAATTTGAGTTTATATAATTTGAATTAGGATTTGAGTTAATGATTTGAATAGTTATTCGAATTAATGTTTGGATGTGTATTTAAGTTTTAATCTGAGTATAGAATAAAATTGAAATTTGTGTTTGGAGTAGTAGTGAAGATAGTTTTTGATTTATTAATAAATCTAATAAAATCTTAATGTTAATGATTTTAAAAAATATAAAATATAGATCTTAATTTATTCCTCTCTTTATTAGAAACACAGTGAAAAAAAACATCTCAATTGAATATCAAATGAATAAGTTATGATTTTTTTTCCTCAAATATAGAAGAGAGAATTTTAGTTTTTACAGTAGCAAAAATATCCAGGTATCAAAAATTTAAGGGGATGGGAACTCTGAAAACTTTGATTCTTGATACTCAAATGATTCAGATTTTAGGGGAAACAAACGCGTATTCGAAGAATTCTTGATACTCGAATCCAAATTTGAATCTATTGAGTTTAAAGAATGCACAAAACAAACATACCCTCAAACGACAAGCCGTATTTTGTATATGATTGTTGGTTTACTTATTACATGTTTGGGGAATTCTTTTGGAGGCTTAATTAGATGAAAATGAGAAATGATTTTGATGGAAAGGGGGAAGAGGGAATTCAGGAAGAAAATATATTAAGGATCTAAATGTTGTAGGGCTTTTGGGAAAAAATGATAAGGTTTAAAGATTGGGATTTTGAAACGGTAATTGATATAATTTGAGCGTATTTAGGAAAATATATATAGAGGATATAATCTTTTTTGCACTAATAAAAATATTCTAAAATAGTATTAATTTTGACTTTTTTTTGGGCCACTTTCACGTGAGATTCTCTTAGTAATTACAATAACTATAATAATATTTGTATTGTATTCTGAAATTATTATTGGTTATAATAATAATAATCTTATAGCAAATATCATAATTATAATAATTACTTGTAGCAACCTTCACCTAGAATGATATGAAATAAAAAAAGTAAACAATCCTATTAATATATTAAATTACTTTTTTTTTTCAATTACTCTCATAAAAAAATAGAACTTAGCAGAATGTTGATTTGATACACACGATAGAATAGCGATGTATTTAAGTCTTTACCGGTTGTTAAAATCTTTAAGATTTTGAATATTTGTTTCTTCTAAACTTAATTGTATATTTGGCACCTTTTTAGTATAGAATGTGTAGTTGGCATTCGTTATGCGTAAAACACACAGAAGATTTGAGGGAAAATTAGTTTTGATGCATATTGTGGTGCTATGTGCGAGATGGCTTGCACTTAAGATGTGGCAGCACCAGGCTTTACTACTAATGTTAGGGACACAATATCAAATTCTCTCTCATGGATAAACATGAGCAAATAGACATCGCTTTGTTATATGTTAGTTGCACACACACACCACCAAGGGCACAATTTCCCCAAAAAGAAATTATTACCACCTCTGTATAGAAGAAGCAAAGTCCTTTTTAAGGAATGATTCACCTCAAAATGGTGTTTTTTTATTGTCTCATAAATAGCATTCTGTTTATCACTATAATATTGGTGGCATTATAAAACAGGTATAAAGCCTCTAACTAATGTATGGAGTATATAACCTCCTTCCCTGATAGTGTTTTAGTCACATCTCATATTCTCAAAATGTTTTTAAGAAATGAACAATACATAAATATTTCCAAATATATTGGATATGAGCATAATGATTAAATGACAATAATTGTATAATGAAATCTTGGAAATAGTACACCAAGTGAAATAAAATGAGTAATTGGCTTTCAATCACAAAATGGTCTAAGATCCCCGTTGGTTGAGTTTTAAGTGTATGATGCCACAAAAAGATCAAATCGTGCAAAGAGTGACCTTGAGAGCTGGTCCCGAAACCCAGCGGTCTAGGCCACTACAGTGGTGATTAATTAGGTTTTATGCACAATAAAATATAAATGTATAATTTAAGATAAAATCACATGACATGAACGGTAAGCATAAGACTTATTTAATTGTTCAATTATTTAATTATTATATAATTGTTATTCTTTAAACTTTTCTAGAATTATTTATATTATTTTATAAATGATGATTTAGAGTTCAAGTCTTATTAAGCCTTTCGCTCATGATTTCTACTGTTTTATTTTTCCCTATCTAGGTGGTTCGTAGTACACAACTAAGTAGAGTGCCTGTTTTACTCACAGAGACCGTGAGTCGTTTATTTATCTATTTTCGTCAAGGCATGTAATAATAAGACTTTAATCATACTCTTTGATTATGTTTTGTTAGACTATGATTTGGTTATATTTCTTTTATGTCTATGCTCTGTGTGCACCATTGTGGGATCCGATGGGACCCATATAGCTTTTGGCAAATTTTAAGTTTTAACTGAATTTGGAGTTTAATCTAGTAATTTCCTTCTATCATGTTTTAATATTATTTGGTTTAAAATTATCATAATCTTGAATTTACTAAAAATATTTTAAAAATATAAAGAAAAATTTTTGGTGCTTATAATTAATTTTGTTTATATATTTTAATTAAACTGTCACGTTATTACCCTGGTTTAGGTGTGTGACAGATTTTGGCATCAAAGCCCTAGGTCTTGAACTTTGAAAATTGTGTACATATAGATATGATGTTTAAAACAACTGACAGACAGTTTTTCTTTTCAAAATTGAGAGAATGACACTAAGAAGTCATCTCGTTGCTGTTGACCCAGACCCGTTCATAACAAGGGTATGATGAATACCATGTTTGCTGCATTTAGGCAAATGGCGGTAACGGTGCAACGCGAGGATCCTACGGCGAGTAGCTAACAGGAGTAAGTATTTCTAAGAATTTCTTCATGCAGTGGTTCCGACCTTCGATGGGAATAGAGAACCTCAAGCTGCTGAGTATTGGTTTGACTCAATGGTGAAATATTTAGACACTTTAGTAGTTTGCAGCATACAAGTTGGAGAGTAGCGACAACACTTGGAGAAAACAGAAAAAGTGTGTAGAGAACAACAGAAACATTAAGTAGGCTAGTTTCAAGAAGTTGTTCTATGATCGTTATTTTCCTCTAGGGTACATAGATCAAAAGATCGTCGAGTTCTACTATTTGGATTTGGGTGAGATGACGGTTAGGGATTATCAGTGGAAATTTACTAAGTTAGCCAAGTTTGTCCCATTTGCAGTTGCATCTAAAGAAGAAAAGTGTATTAAGTTCGAAGAAGGGCTTAAGGGTTCCATTCGGCGATAGTTGGTTGCTCTGAGTATCCAGACCTACGGTGATTTAGTGTCGTCGATATTGTCAGTTGACAAAGACAACGCTAATTATTATGAGAATCAAGCAAGTACTACCGGTGGAGTCTAGAGAAACAACCGAAGGGGCAGCAGCAACCATTAGTAGCCACAGCAACAGTCGAGGAGCCAGCACGGTAGTAGTGCCAACAGTGGCAGTAATAGCTCATCTGGTAGTGGAACAATCCCTATAAATTTCACTATCACTTTTGTAAGCAGGCCGACCACATTAAGAGGAACTGTCCAGTTAGGAACTTGCTATAGGCACCGCACCCTAGAGAGGGCGAATCCTAATAGCCTCAATTGTTAACCCAAGAATAGCTACCTAAGAGGGGGGGTGAATTGGGTTTTAAAAACTTTTTCACAATTATTAGAATTTTCTAAATTAATCTCACAAATAGCAATAGTGATAAACTTCAACAAAATATAAGTGCGTAGGAGTAAAGAGTTTAGGATAGAGAAATACAATCACTATTTATTGTGGTTCTACAATATACTTACATTTACTGTCACAGAACAAAGCTTCCACTCGGTCTCTTCCACTATCACTCCTTTTAAAATCCAGTGACTTTCTCTATCTAAGGCTCACCACAACCTCTTATACTTGTCAATTTTCTATAGAGATTGACAAATCAAAACAACCCACTAATTTTATACAAATATTGGCCAACCAAAAACAACCCCGAACTTGCTAGGGCTTCAAAAACCTATTTCACTCAATTTATAAGGATTGGGAATTTTTAAACACTTACTCAGAACTCCTAGATATGGATAGAATATAATTTGGAACACGCTAGGAAATGATCAAGCATACAAAAAGAGTGTTTAACAAGTTTTGCTAAAATATTGATCAAAGGCTTATAAAACACTTAGAGATTGATACAATGATGATTCTAGGTATTCTTCTTGCTTAATGAGGTCATAAATGAGACTATTTATAGACAAACACTCGAAACTAACCATTTATGACTGTATTAGGCGCAGTTGTAATGGCTAAAAATATAGCCGTTGGACTATGCAGTTGACCACCATATACATGGCATAGTTTGCCGTGCTGCTGTCAGAACCAACCCCTCTTAGGCTGGTGCGATCGTCTGCATAATACTATGTACGGTCGATCGCGCCTCTAACAGTAGCCTGGGTGCCATTTTTGGTTTTAAAATAGATTAAATTTAAAACATTTTAAAACCATTTCTAAATCAATTCTAAGTCTTGAAAACGAATAGAATCATGTAGAAACAATTTAAAGCATAATTTTAGGACTTCAAATATTTTTCAACTTAATTATGAAACTATAAATACCAAAAATTAAAACCTTGAAAATTAAGTGTAAAATAAAAGATCAAATCAACTTTGAGCCAAATGAACTTGATAAAACTTCTTATGCATGCTCTGCCATCTTACATGCTTAGAAATAAAATAGAACCTATTCTTCATGCTTGTCGATGCTCCATCTTCAATCTCTAATAAAACTTTGACCTATTCCCACAAATGACCTATTCTTTGATACAATACAAGTATTTCCTGTCAAAATACAATCTAAGTCCATTCTTATACATTAGACTTGCGGATACAAGATTCTTTCTAATTTTGGGAACACGGAAGACATTATTCAATGTAACTTTTTTCTCGTAAGTAAAGTTAATCTCCATCACACCCTTCTCGGCAACCACAGCTGCATCATGATTCCCCATGAGAACCGTTTGTCCTTTTTTTTTCTACTACATATGACAAAAACAAGTTCTTGTCATTGCAAATGTGAAATGGTGGTACTAGAGTCAAGCCACCAATTGGAAGACTTCGTTGTAGCCATGTTGCTTTCAATAATTATCTCAATTTCTATCTCCAAGACCATAGCACATGTCTCTTCGAATTTCTCTTTGACAACATTGGCTTTGTTAGAGTTAACCTCTTCCTTTTTTTTCTTATACTTGTAGTTGCTTTGGCTATGCTCCTTTTTTTTGCAGTTGCTTTAGCTATGCTCCTTTTTTCCACAAAAGAAGTAACTATCAAAAAATTTCTTCGGGCCATTACCGGATTTCTTAAATTTCTTATTATTATTGACTTTGAAGATTTTTTGAAAAATTTATTAGCCTTAGCGATATTAACTTTCGAGGAATCCAATATCTTGCCGTTGGGATCACAAGACTTAGCCTCCTACTCAATCCTCAAGTGTTTTTGAAGTTCCTTCAAGATTATGTCATCTCTCTAATAAAGTAGTTTCTTTCTATGATTATTCCAACTTTGGGGTAATTTAGCAATAATAGCCCACACTTGGGATGATTCAAAAATTTCTATCTTCAACTCACGAAAGCTTAGGGAAAAAAACTTACAATTCATGAATTTGATCTAGAACAAACATTGTATCAAACGTAGAAAATTCCAAAATTTTTAGAATTAGGAATTTATCCCTACCTTCATTCTCGGTTTTGTATTTGTATGTGAGAGCATTCCATATCTCCATCGAAGACTCCATTGAGTTGTAGAAATCATAGAGCCTATCAAGGAAAGTGTTGAGTATGTGTCCCCAACACATGACTTCAATATCTTCTTGCCTTTTCTTGGCGGCTCTGACTTCATCGAAATCGTCCTCCTTCGGTTCCAAAAGTGGCTCCAACTTTAGATTAAAGACACATGCAATCTTGAAGATTGTGAGTAGGAAGAAGAACTTCCCCTTCCAGCGAGTGAAGTCTATGCCATAAAAATGATAAATTGAACATTCGAATTGAAAAAGATACCATATTTTTGTTAACCTCCATCCCAATAGAATAGAACCTTCAAGATTATTAGTTAATTTTTTTGTATAGAGAGAAAATAGAGTTTTGAATTTTGGGAAATGAAGATGGGTTTGTAGGCAGGGGCGGAGGGAGGCAGGGGCGAGGGTGCATATTAGTTTTTATTTTTTAAATGTATATATATACTTATTTAATCTTATATATATATATATATTTATGTATACATATATGTATATATAGCCCTAACGTAAGTTAATAAATATGTATTTCAAATATTTATCTAATAGTCCTAATTTCAATATATTTCTTTTCTTGTTTATTCTATTTTGTTTGTATTTTCCTACTAAATTCTAGGTGATTTGTTGAAATATTTTTCTCTAATTTGCTCCTCTTAAAGCATTTTGTTTTTTGAATTCTTATTATTTTTAAAATGACCTATAAAAGTAATTTTTCTATAATATGGTCATATTTAAGCTTTTTTTCATGCAACCTTCTTTATTAATTTTTTTAAAGACCTTTCTCTAATATGCCATTGTTAAAGGGATTTTGTTTTCAAATGTATCACTACTTTCATTTTTTTCTTTTAGCATTTCTTATAATGTACTTACTAAATAACTTTTTATCTAAACTTTTTAGCTAAAATTTTTATTACTCAAATACACTCTTCATATGCGTATATATATATACTATTCAACAAAAAACACTTTTATATTTAAACGTAACATTTCAATCAATTTTATTTTAAAAAATAACTAAATTAATTTATTAGAATATGATTACATTGACAAAAAAATTAAAATTAGACCTCAATATTTTAAAGGGTTTTTGGTATTTTTCAAATTGTTAGTTTATGCCCCTTCTAAAACAAAATTCTTGCTTTGCCACTGTTAAATATCCTTCATTTGTAAAGATATCTATTTATGTATTATCATAACTATTGTAACAGATATATTTGTTGCTAATAGGTGTTCAAATTTGTATGAAAACATACAACCAATACATACACTAGCTCGAAACAACTCAAAAGACAAAATTTTCAAACATATATCAGCTCGAGAAAGTGCCGCGGTACAGCTTGGTGCCCAAGCATTGCGGTAGCCTCAATTTTAAGTGTTGTGGCACTACACACTAAAGCTAAATACACCAAAAATGTGTATTTTCATATTTTCTTGTGTGTCTGTTGATCTTGCAACACACGAGAGATATGTTATAACCTCTCTTACACCAAGCGCGATGCACATGAGTTTACTTTTGTAAATTCTATGACGCGTTAAAGCTTCTATTATTGTTTTATTACTTTTCTAGTTTGTTTAGTAATGTAGGTTTTATGTGGTTATTAATATGCACTTAACACTAACAATATATTTGCTAAAATAAATTTGTGAGAGAAAAAAATTGTTTAATATAAAGAAATGAAACAGAGAAAAAAAAAGGTGATTAGAAAAAACACATTGCAACCTATAATAACTTAATTATAGAGGGGCCTCTAAAAAACAAAAAAAGAAAAAGAAAAAGAGAGAAAGTAAATTAAAAAAAAAAAAGAGAAAGAAAGGTGAAAAAAATCAAAAACAAAAAGTAAAAAAAAAAAAAAGAAGAAAGGTTGACTCTTGAAAACAATAGATTAACTCACCAAAAAGGAATTTGGTTTTTTTCTTCAGGTATATATATATATTAGTAAAATTATGCTATAAGCATAAGCAACTAATTTATGATAGGAGATTTGGCAATAAAACTCAAACTATGTCAAACTTTTACACCCTATAAATATAAAATAAAAATATATTATATTGTAAAATTTTTATGTGCTACCAATGCCAACGTTATTTACCACTCTTACAAAACACCCTATTAATTCTTTTTTAAGGGAACGTCCTATTAATTTTCTAGCAAAAAAGGAAAAAAAAAAAAAAAGGCACCTTGTTTTTTCTCGAGCCACATATATCCTATGTCATGGACGCTCGTCCCCATATCAATCTGAACGGCTACGATTCTTCTCCACGACGACTGACTGACCCACCCACCCAGTCTTCATCCACACAACAGCGTTGCCAGCTTTACCCCGCTCTCGTTTCATTGCCTTCGTTGCTTCGCCTTCACTTCTTTTCTCCAAAACGAAGTCAGTCGAGCCAAGCGGCCTTAGAAAAAACCACCCATTTGCAGAACAAACACAAGGCACAAAGACTTAACAGAGTGATCGAAGAAAAGACTGGTACGAGTTTTGCCGTTCTTGTATTCTTGCTATCATCATTTTCCTTTAGTTAGTCATGTTCTAGTTATTTCTTTCGCTGTGGTGGTGTTACATACTCTGTTTTCGGTTCTGGGTTAATTATGTTTTCTTCATTTGTTGCTTGTTTGCTATACAAAGTCTTCTCATGGTTCACTTTGTTGGAATATTATTTTATGGAACAGTTAAAAATGTTTGGTTTGCTTGAAAGATCTGAAAAAGAATATGTGTGTGTGTTGTGTGTCTGCATATATGTGCTGCCTAAACGGTGTTATGGATATTTTCTTGGTCTCAGAGTTGCGAAAACTTCAGCTGTATTCAGGGAAGAGCCGTTTGCTTTGCAGCAATTTATTGACTTTATGGAAGGAGATAGTTTGGCAGTTATTTAGATTCTAAAGATACACTAGATGAGGGGTTTGAAAGATGACAACAAGTCAATTTTGATTTTGTGACAGAAGAATATTATGACTCCATGTTGTTGTTGTTATAGTGGTTAAAAACTTGGTTGAAATTTATAGCAGAAATGTAGTGTATGTCTCTGACATGAGTTTTGAACCGGTGACGTGCTAACAGACTGCAAATCATCATACAAAAGGGCGATTTTTTGGTTAGGCATTTTGTGGTCCTTTGCCTTTGTCTTTAATATAGAAACATTTTTAGCAGCCGTCTACTGAAGCGTGGGATTTGAAATGGGAGAATAGGCTGGGGACAGGGATTAGTATTAGGTTTTCTATTGTGTTGTGTTAAATCTGTTGAATTTTGAAACTGCTGCATTTTTGAGCTTATATGACCGCTTGCAGAGACAATATGTCAGCTGTCTTCTCCTGTTTATTGATACATTCACATTGAAATTCTATAGAACAGATCATTGAATAAAATTAAGCACCTTACGGTATCGTGTTGGTAAATTATGCAGGTAGATAGGTGACTAGGTGGCGAGTGATTTTGGAGTTTTTGATAAGGTACTTTGACATTCATGATCTACCATTCGTAATATAACTTGATAAGCTACACACATTTCTGTTATGTCAGAGGAGTAGAGGTTACCCTTTTGGTGGTTTTCCGGTCGGTGGGGATTTCTCTATTCCAAAACTTTTCTGATACAAATATCTTAGAGATAGGTGTTTAACCTATACTTATCTTATTACCATTTTTCTGCCTTGTGACTCATAATTTTTCTGGAATGAACAAATTAAAAAGAGACTGTAAGTTACAAGAGATTTGCTGTTGAAATTTGTGCTTGTGTCAAATGAACTCTCGTCGTGGTTGATGATCCAGATTTTGTTACCTTGTCTGTATATATGTACTCGCACGCACATTTGTGTGCTTGTTAAATTAAGTTAATGCCATATTTTCTTGCTTATTATTGATCCCAGGTCATGATTATAAAAGGGTTGTTCAAAAGATATGAAAGATGGAACCCGGTGCATCCAACATATGGAGCATTTTGGGGCATGGGAATAGGTATTGGTTGTGGAGTTGGATGGGGTCCCGGTTTTGGCCCTGATGTGATCGGTTATGTCGGAGCTGGCTGCGGTGTTGGTTTTAGTGTGGGATTCACTCTAGCTGGTTTTGGCATTGGTCTTCCTGCAAATTATCTCTTTGGAGTTCCTTACAATGGTAGATATTCTTATTTATTTATTTATTTTTTACCTCTTTTTAGTTTGCACTATGATTTGTGTGGTGATCTGAAAGCTAAGAAGATTTCCCATATTTAACCTTATTTGATTAGAAAGTGAAGACTGTATGCTCGTTCTTAGAAATTTCGGATATTTGTCTGAATCTAATGCAATCTTTTACAGCTTTTATGGCAACAAGAAGTGGTGCATTGGGCATTGCCAAATCGAGTGGTGTCTTTTTGCCAAATGTTGCAGGAAATGGCTGGACTATAACTGTACCTCACGTCGCAGATTTGCAACGAGAAGCTAGCGGAAGATTGTCTAGTTTTAAGCAAAAATTGCTCTTGGAAAAAGGATTAAGTTCATTTGATGTGAAGAGCCTGTTGCCTCTCCAGAGTAAATCTGTTTGGGCAAGTTTAGGGGAATTTCAGAAATACTTTTTCAAGGGTGACAAAGGTATGCTGAATTGAACTACTTATTGTCTGGTCTCTGGAGCAACTATCACTAGTTGAACTTGTGTTATACGGTATACTGTTTTTTTATTATAAAACATTCGATTCATCTAGCATTATTTGAGTCTGAATATTGTTATACTGTTTTCTGGATATGGTTTCTATCCCTATATTTCTTCACTATTTGTACTTCCTCTCTATCCAACTCCTGCTTTATAAGAAGACATTTTGTAAGATAAATTCTTTGAGACTTTTCGGAGTTGGGTCTCGCATTACACAAAGGTGAGTCCCCTCTGCATATGTGAGGCCTAGCTCTGTGCGTTGTGTGTTCCCTATTTGTATCTTCACTTCCACTTGATGCACTAATAAAAACAGAACAAACTAACAAGATGAATTTCCCCACACTTGCAGGCTCCCAAGATTAGCCCCGTTGAAGGACTTTCAAATTTGTTTGGTGCATATATGGTGAGATCTGTGAAAATATACTTGTATGTTTCTACTTCAAACGAAAATTTTGTATCCTGCAAAAGATTTTGGATTGTTGGCCAATTACAACGCATATACTGTAGCAACCTGAGAGAACTCCACATAACAACTAAAAGGAAATCCTAATCCTATAGCATTTTTATAGTTCTGGAGAGGCAAATGTTTAAGCCCAGATACAAGTGTCTTCTTTTAATTTATGTAATTCCTGATAAGTAAAGCTCCACGAAAATCCCATGCCTTTATTTTATGTTGAAATGTTGCAAACGCCTATATTGTGACATTTAATCATTCTTTTTTGTTATTACATGCAAAAATCTCTCCTAGTTGCTGAATAATTTACTGAGAACTTACCAAAATTCAGACAACAGAGACAGGTTTATACTTTGTGTCAACAAGATCCAAATTTGGAGAACAAAAATTCCCAACTAGCATGAAAATGAAAGCTCCTTCACATCCCCGGACGGGCGTAGGGGAATCACCTGCCGCCCATGTGGCAGCAAGAGCAACGCTGGCTCTACAAAATTTGATTTGAAATAGCATTTTTTCTATTAGCTTTTCATTTTATTTGTTTTACGAACAAGAGTAGAAGAGCTAATAACTGAAGCTTTTACGAATAATGTCTCAGAATTCACCAGATAAGAGCTAAATATTATGGTGTACTCGAACTTGAAACAGTGAGCAATACTTTAGTAACATGAAAGTTGTTGTTTCTTTGGGGTTTGTGTCTTGAATATTCAACGCAATAGCAACATATTGTTAAACTTTTCAACTTAGAATCATAGAGCCCCATTGCTAGCCCTTGATTCGGGAGGCTTGGCCATGGCACATCGAAGCCCTTGCAAAAGTGTCACGGCCAAGAAAAAGACTCGGAGCTCACCCAAGTAGCAAGTCAATCAAGTGTTGAAGGATGCTAGCATAGGCAGGACCTAGTGCCAGCTTGACAGGCCAAGGTGCAAGCACAGGACGGCTGCGTGCTGTCCTGCAAGCAGCAAGATTAGTTCACAGCCTTGGCAGGCTGACTTTCGGACACGAGGGGAGAAAGGTGGAGATCTTGGTCAGGGCTGCATTGGAAGGCGGGGACTTGGAAGCTAGGTGTTGAAAACACGGAAAGTTTAACGAGCTCAAAAAACTGTTGCATCCGGACGTCATGCAAAGCTTGAAAGTGGCCATGGACTGGATCAAAATGCGCCCACCACTCGCCCAAGGAACTGTCAGGATGCTGCCTGTGTTGCCTTTGTATGTGCAGGTTGGCGGGCTAACTTGCGAACGGTGTGATTTAGGTGAAAAGTTTGACCCAATGACATCTATTTTAGCAAGCTGTGACCACCGATAATTGAGAATCTAACTTATCAATTATGTTTTGGTTTCTAAATACTTCGTAGCTAAATTATATTTTTAGTTATCTTTCTTTTTTAGTCGTGGAAAACATGCTCTTTCTCCTTTATTTTTTGGTTCCTTATGCTCTTTTCAACTTCGTTGGTGAAACTAAAGGTCAAAAATACTTTGCTTCTCGCCTAAAACAAATTATCTTCATTATATATTATATCTTTTATCTGAGTAAGTTGGTCCATCCATTTTTTGATGTGACCATCTATTGATCAAACCAAGAAATAAGTAGACTTGGGAAGATAAATTTGGAGAATTTCACCCCCCCTCAAGGGACCATAATTTTTTTTTTCCTTCTTTTTTCCTGAGACTCCTAGGACCATTTTCATTTGTTAGTGGGTATGTCATGCGCAAGTTGAAACCGTTTACTTTTAGGTCCTGAACTGGCCCATTAGACTTGTCACAGTGGGCCTGTCTGGATCCCCTCAGTAGATTGTCACAGAAAATTAAAAAAAAAAAAAGGGAAAAAAATCTTAATATAACTGTAGATAATAGCTCTGACGATAACAAGGAGCATGAGACTTTTAAAATGGGAACAAACGATGACAATAAAACAATAATAATATAGGAATATTTGTATTATCTTATTTTCTTCTCTCTTACCATGTTTATTGAGGAAACAATTTTATTTGGCTGCTATCATAATTAAAACAATGTAATCTTATTCGGATGAAAAGAGTTTGATTTGAGTGATCTCGTGAGTTCAATAACCATGTATAAATAAGGAGCTTGAAGCAAAATTAAGGGAAAAATTTTGAAGCTTAACGTGCAGAATTCTTATTTTGGTGTGAATCCAAAATTGACTCACTAAAAAACAGATCGTATTCATGACAATCCGAACGATACTGAATTGACCCGCTCAATTACTCTTTTTTTTTTTTTGAAATGTGTTTTCCTTACTTTTAATTGGGTGTGTGTTAAAATTTTTAGGACTTAATTAGTTGTTGTAGTATGAAACTTGTCTGATTTTGAGAACATACGCGTTTTATATTGCTTTTATGGGATTCCAATGTATAAAATATATAATAAAATAAAAAAAAGGAGGGGTGTAGGTTGATTTCGAGTGGAGTATGCAGCGGGTTGATTGTACATCATAAGTTACAAAAATAACGAGTTAATACAGTTGTGTGAGTGTCAATTCATACTATGGTAGGTCGTGTTAAAATTGAAATTTCTCAAGCCATGAGTGTTATGGGTTTGTTAGGGTTGGGATAATCTATACAAATGTTGGCCCTCCTCCATACTAACCCATCAGCCAACAAGATTGCCACCTTAATTAAATAAATAAGGTAACCAAAAATCAACTTGATAATACAAAAAAATTGCCATATTTCTGATCTAAGAGAACAAGGTTCTAGATTGAAAGCAATAATAATATATCAAGCGAGCATGTCAGCTCAATACAAACACTAAATAATTTCAATTTAGTGTTACAACTTCAAACAAGGGGGTAAAACTATGTTTTAATTTTTTTTAAAAAATAAATGGTAAAATAGTAAAATCGAAAACCATAAGGAGAATCTACTAGAACTGGTTTTCAGGATCCATACATTTTTTTTTAAGGAAAAAAGGATCCAAATCCACCTGGATCTCTTCTTTTAACAAGAAGAGTATAATGTGTTCTTTGTTCTGTGGAGCACAAAATCAAAAGACACAAGATAATAAATCAAAGTAAATCAAGCATTGGAAATAGGGAAAGAGTCAGGGGAATGAGATAATATATTGAGGTCCACTTTGGTGAGGATAGCTGAATAGCTTTTTTTTTTTTTTTTTTTTAAATAAATCACTTTTCAAACTTACACAAACTGTTTTCATTTAACTTTGAAAACAGAACATTCCTAACGTTAAAAAGTGGTCTAATCAGACCATATTGTATATGCCTTTCATGCATGTATCATGCACTTTCTTTCTGCTTAGTTCTTCCTTCTTTTTTGCTATTTTATCAGGGTGGCAAAAAGAACATAGTTAACAAAAGCAAGAGCTAGCTAGCTAATTTTGAAACTATCATCATCATCATGCTTTGCCTAGTTAACTATTTTTGCGTCAAATAAATTGAATTTTATTTTTGTCGTAGAAATTTTAATAGAAAAAAAAGTCAAGTAGTGATCAGTTAATTGGATTATTATTATTTTTTTTTCATAAACCATCTTATAATTGACATTTTTATGAGCGAGATTAACGTGAAGAGAGAAGTCAAAATATTTCTTTGTAGGTGTACCCCTCCCAATTTTATTTCAAAAGTAAGTGTGAACAATTCCATTATATACAAGCGACCAACCAATAGTCAATTTTAGAGTGGAATTTTTATTCTACCAAACCAAAATAGAATGGAATTTTGTAACAAAATAAAGAATCCCAACTAAATGACGTATGCTTGTCTCAAGCTAGTTTAAGAGGAACTAATTTCTTTTCATATTAATGTTCTTTCTCATACGTGCCTAAGAGAGTAGATAAAGAGTCAAAATTCTGTCGTAGGTGAGATAGATTTGATGGCTCAAAAATATACTGAACCACTAAAATATTTTTTTTACTCTACTATATAATTATCCGTTAAAAAACCTAAAAAAAGAGTCATTATGTAACTGAAAAACTTTTGGGTAATTTTTCGATTTTCCTGAGCCCAAACCATGACACAAATATGATGAGAGAGAGGGGGGAAGAGTAATGGGGTGCTTTGGGACCTTGACTATGCTTTTCTTGGTGAAGAAGATCTTGTGGGAACCCCTCCTTCTTTAGCTAAAGCATTTGCCTCTCCAAATCAACATTTTTACACAATATGGGAGGTGAGAGAAACCTCAATAGCTCTAAAAAAAAAAAGTCTGTGCTGGCTTGCCGTCTGTCTAGAGAGAGAGAGAGAGAGAGGAAAAAATTGAAATATATATATATATATATATATATATATATATATATATTGGTTTTGTTGTCCCTCTGTTCCAAGCCATTCTTTGCTTAAAGAGAGGTTAGCCCCAGGAATAAAGCTAAGGACAATTCCAGTGAAAAATGAAGTTAAAGTTAAAGCAACACACACACATTACAATACAATCTAAGCCAACCCAAACCAACCCAAAGCCATGCGATCACTTGCCCACATTGCCAAAGGACCAAAAATAACAAACAAAACCAACCAACCAACCAATTATTGCTGACACAACCGACAGCAGCCAGTAATATCTCTCTGGATAAAGAGAGCACTCTCTGCCCGAGAGACACTCCCCTTCACCCTTCATTCGAGTAGTCACCGGTGGCAGCCGGTTACTCGGTACCCAAAAAAATTAAAAAAGTGTCTAATTTTGGTACAAGCTTTTCTCTGACTTAGGCCAGTTGGGTTTTGTATTGCACTCTTATAGTGACCATGCCTTGTTCCTCAGCGGCAGCATTGTGGTCAATTATTATTCCACCACGTGGATTATTCTCTTTTGAAATGATGTGACTTCATTCTCTTCATTTGTTTTTTTTTTTAATTTTCGTAAATAAACTAAAAGCGCATGAGATTTTACTATTCAAAATAGAATTTAATAGCAAGGTAATTTTTATTTTATTTTTACGGTTTATTCTTCTCAAAGTTGAGTAAAGAAAAAAAAAAGGTGTATGTATTTCATATATGCATGTTTCTAGTATGCATATGAATATAATTAACGAGTACCCCAATAGGGCACTTTTATCGTAGAGTATTCCTAGTGATATTATGTGTCCATAAATATCATATGACATCAATATAAAATAACCTCTCCATAAAAAAAATAATAAAAGAACATCTAAACTCAATAGACATAAAAATTTATAAACGATAAATTTCTTTTATGTCTTAAAATCAACTGCTAGTCAGATAGAGAACTCTGATTAGAATTCAAAAAAAAAAAAAAAAATCATCATTTTTACATACTGCATATATAGTGGTAGGTTTTTGTTGAAATTATAGGGTGTTTGGTTCGTGAGGATCAACTCAAACTTTTCATCGCAACAGAGTAAAACTTTCAATGTTAAGGTGTCAAGAAAAAATATATTACAATATAAAGTTCTTATATGTTATAACGTTTTTAATTAATTAGTTCTAACCAACAGTTATAAACATCCTATTAGTAGTTATATGTTAGATTTTTTTTTTTTAACCAACATACTATAATATAGTTTTGATTGAAGGCACATTATACGATACATCTCAATTAGGAAAAGAATAACCATCTGTTTGGCAATGGTTTTCACTGCGTGGTTTTCACCACAAACTTAGTTATGAACAATGTAAAGCTTTCACATGCTGTAATAACAATAAAAAAAATTACTACAATATAAAACTCTTACATATTATAATAAAAGTAATTTCTATCCTCGTTTCTCATCACTTTTTCAAATTGTTGCTTGGGGTGATATAGATGATAGATGATGACAGAGTTGTGGAAGTAGTACAGAAAATATAACAAGACAAAAGAAATGTTGCAGTTGAGAAGGAACCAAATGAGGGTATTGAGAGTTAATTGGAGAATCTTTTTGTTGTTTGGCTCTGGTTTGACAAGATGGGAGATCTTGCTACATTCCAATTTGGATTTGGAAACGCTTCCCACGATTCCTTTATTCCTTCACCCCCAGCGCCCAGCGGCGCTCCCAACTATAGTAGTACTATCAGTACCTTAACTTCAACTCCTGCACGTATATTATATATATATATATATATATATATATATGTTCATGTGCAAATATATTTGTTGATGCGACTAAACGCTAAAAGATTATAGGGTTTCTCTCTACGATCTTGAGGTATCGTCTTGTTGTGTAGTTCGGCGCACCCTTGGTCAAGCTGTTTCTCCCTTGTGACAACCTCAATGTTTCACGTTATCTATCTATCTTATCGTCTTTGGGAATTGAGTTAAAAAAAAAAAAAAAAGTTGTAATAATTTAAATTTGTGAGATAAGGAGGGTGCTTGGTGTTAATTTTTACCACTTAATTTTCACCACAAATTTAATTATAAATAGTAAAAAATTCTCATGTGTTACAGTAATATTAAAAAAATTGCTACAGTATAAACTCTCATATACTACAATAAAAATGGTTCTCATCATTGATTCTCACCACTCTTTTAAATACCCACAAAATGTTACCACAAATTTGGTTCAACTAAAACTTTTACAGCAAATCAAATTTCTAAAATATGGATAGGGTAACTAGAGCAGATGAGTCACTTTCAACTTCACTAGTTTTCTTTTTAATTTTTTTTTGTATTCAATCTCAACAATTAATATTAGATTCCTTTTAGTGGGAAGGACAAGGAGTATAAATAATAGAGGTGAAGGAAGGAGAAATGTGAAAGATATAGTCCTATTTGGAATTATTTTGAAAAATTTTAGAAATATTTTTGCATATTTTTTAAGGTAAAAATTTTAAAAACAATCCAGTATAATTTTTAATTTTTTTTCAAAACAAAACCGTTTTTATTTATTTTGAAAATACTACCAAACAGTTAATTCTTGATTTTTTTAGCAGAAGGAAATAAGAGCTAAGAGAAGAGAAGCAGTTAGTGTCTTATTATTGTTGTTCATTTTACTATTTCTTATTAATTTCTTTTGAAGGGTAAAATAAAATTTCAATGTAAATGTGATGAATTTGTTAGAGCATTTTCTTAGGGAAAAGATTAAAATTAGTGGGCCCAAAAAAAGACTTTCTCCCTTCATATTTTCTCTTTTTACTCTCCTCCTTCCAATCAAACAATAGATTGACTATTTGTATTCACTACCCCTCCCCCACTATCTATCTCTCCCTCTTATCAAACAAAGCATTAAGTGTTCTTCACATGAGATTTAATACAAGAGAGTTACTTATTTCAAAAGTAAAATATACAAGGGGATTGATGACATAAATATTTATATGTTAGTGTTATTTTAAAAATTGTCTATGAGATTATTAATAACATAATGAAAAATATACACTGTTGGCTGTAGGGTATCAACATATTCTACCATAAATTTCTCATATAATCAAAATAAAATTTGATGATTGATGAAGAATTTAAGATTACCATTAGACTTTTTTGTACTCACGTTATTGAAGTGTTGTCTATAGATAAATATTGACCAAATTACAGGTCTTATAATTGGTCACAAGGTTTATATTGCAATGAATATCACAAGGATATAATATTGTGCTTAATTTGACGTCATTTTCCAATTCAAACAAACAACATAATATAGGACCATGGTACAAAACAACATTGTTTCTCAAACATAAACTTAAACACGTCATTATCCAACTCAAACAAACAACATAATATAGGACCATGGTACAAAACAACATTGTTTCTCAAACATAAACTTAAACACGTCGTTATCCAACTGAAACAAACAACATAATATAGGACCATGGTACTAAACAACATTATTTCTCAAACATAAACTTAAACACGTCATTATCCAACTCAAACAAGCAACATAATATAGGACCATGGTACTAAACAACATTGTTTCTCAAACATAAACCTAAACAGAGTTGTAGACTAATCTTTCATTTGACACTCCTCGAACTCCCATGTTTGAACCGTCCAAAGCTCTTTACAGTTATAGTATAAACAGAGCCACACAATAGAGGCTTATTCCTTTATATAAATATATATATTATATTATGTTTATATACACATAGCCTCTATTAAAATTAAAAGAAAATCTTATATTCTTTAGTTTTTAGCACTTACTCACAATGATTTCTAGCTCTGTCATTAGTTATAATGTAAAGAAAAAACATTAACAGTGTAAAATTTCAACAACTACGGTGTTTTGAATTAAAAATAGTTTAAATTTATTTTTCAAACACCATAATTAATAATTAATATATAAAATATTTAAAAAATGTAGCTAGAATCAACTGTTGAAATTAATTTTAATTAAAAAATATTATAATATATAAAAATTTTAAATTGTAATAATTTTTTTTGGTACCATATAAATTTTTTTTATTGTTTATTGATTACAATCGATGTCAAACGCCCTGATTTATTCATTGGAAAATGTGACTACAAAATGGTAATACCAGTTAATTTTGCTATAATTTTTTCCTTCTGATATATAAACCAGGACTGGCTTCAACCATAAAATGTTATACCAGTCCCGTTCCACGGGCTACAAGACTCGTACATGTCATTCTAAATTGACTGATTCAGTCTCATGGCAAAAGATACATATTGGAAGTCAACGACGGGTAGACTGGTCAGGAAGCTTGAGGACAAATCTGCATTTCTAATGATTCACTCTTTTGTCTAAGAGCTAAAACATCTCAATACTGGAAAAGCGTGAGTTAATGATCTAGCTAAAATATATGTATTTGACGTCGTGTCAGAGACTTGAGCCTGAATCATATCTGATTGAGTAATTTTCTACACAGGAGTTAGATCATTAATTTATTACTTCAGAGGGGGCAGGTTAAGAAACTACGACACTGGTACATTCCCAGTGCTAATTCAGAAGTTTTTCTGTTTTTTTCTTTATTCTTTTCATGAGGACATTTTATCAATTAATTATTGTTCTTATTAAAGGGGTTTGAGTGGAATGCAATGCATAACAGAGTTCTACTCCTCCGTAGTTCTTGATTTAACCCTACAGAGGCATATATTCAAATGTAATCATGACCCACAAAGCCAAGGTACTTTTGAGATTTTTTTAGTTATTAGTAGGGCAATTTCTTCTATACTCATCTATGGATATTTTTAGAGAATTTAAAAAAATAGTTTAAACTAATTATTAGGATGTTTGATAAGGTTATAAAAATTAATGGTTAAAATTATTTTTTATTATAATATTTAAAAATTTTATACTATAATAATTTTTTTATTATTATTATAATAATATATAAGAGCTTTAGACTATTTATAATTAAGAAAATGATGTAGACCATTAAATGTCAAACATCACATATATGAATTATAAACAATATAAAAAAATAATTTTAATCAATTTTAATAGTTTCAAAACGATTACTACCGATGAAGTTCTCACCTGAAAAGTCCCTTCTTATTAGACAATTTTTTTTTTGTGAGAACCAAGAAAATAACCTACTAGCAGGATTTTGTTTTTTAATTGTAAAATATGTACAAAAAATATAATTTTGACAAAATTTAATAGTAAAAAATATATTCTACGTCTAGTATGTATCCCACTATAAAAAGATCCATATTATTATTATCGTCATCGTCATCGCCATTATTAGCTAATGAAATATTAATAGAAATTGACAGTTAGATTTTTCTTTTTAGAGAAAAACAAAAATAGTTGGATTTATTATGCGCGTGGCATTGTTATTATGTGAAAGGCCAGAGGTCCAAAAGCCTATTATTAATTATGTGTTACTTGATAATTATAATAAACAATAGAAAGATGACTGAGAAAGAAGATTTTTATTTGTGTTGATTTGCTCAAAAATATACAACATACAAGGTTGCCTATGTATAGCACGAAAACAACGAGTATGTACAGCAAGAAAGGCCTAGACTTTGTGCTAATGCTATTGGTTTACAAGAATGAGGAAAAGTGGTATATAGTTATTGTATAATTCTTTCAACGGATATAATATGGCTGTACTACCACTTCTTGTATTGCAGAGGAAAGCAACAAGACAAGACAGGTTGTCGAATTGCATTAGGATAAGAATCGATTGTGCTAATATGGCAAGGACAAAACGTTGCGTTTTGACATCATCTTCCAACTACCTCCCTCAATTTGATAGCCATCAAAGAAGTGACTCTAACTTGTTCCTAAGATAGCTAAAAAATGTAACAAATAGAGGCTTCGTGAGTATGTTAACATTTTGGTCTATGGCTGGGACATGTTGAATTGCAATGGTTTTGTCTAACACCTTCTCTTAGACAAAGTATAAGTCCAGTTCAATGTGCTTAGTTCTCAAATATAGAATTGGATTAGCAGATAGAGATACTGTACTCAAATTGTCCACCTAAATCACTTGACTTCTACTGCAGCTAACTTGCAATTCCTTTAGAAGAGACTTAAGCCAACGGACTTTAACAGTGGCACTGGTTAGACTCCTATATTTGGCCTTTGTACTAGATCGAAAAATAGTGGTCTGTTTCTTAGAATACAATGTGACTATTATTTCATAAATAAACATAAACACCTATGGTTTACCGACAATCATTAAGGTCTGTTGCCTGATCGGCATCTGAGCATCCTGTTAAATTCAAGTGTTCTAACTTGGTGAAATTCAAGCCATAATAGAGAGTCCCTATGAGATACCTATGAATCCTCTTAACTACTTTCCAATGTGTTAAGGTACACTCCATGAATTGGCTTACCTTGTTGACCGAATAAGCAATTTTAAGTCGGGCTATGGTGAGATATTGAAGGGCACCCACTATGCTTCTATATAGCTGTCCCTCTTTAAAGAGATCTCCATTGTGTGATGACAAGTGTTGACATGTGTTCATTGGAGTAGGAAAAGGCTTAGCATCCTCTATCTTAACCTTCTTAAAAAGATTCAAGATTTTTTTTTGCTTGAGATAAGTGAAAACCCGTGCTGGTATCATGAAATTTTATTCCCAAGAAGTAGTGTAGCTGCCCTAATTACCTCAAAGAAAAAGCCATATTTAGTAATTGAATTTGTTTTTGAACTTTTACTTCGTGACTACCTGTGATGATTATGTCATCAACATACACAAGTATAAGAAGCTGTGAGCGTTGAGTGAACTTCATAAAGAGTGAATTATTTGACTTTGAGGACTCAAAACCAAGTCTGCACAAAGTACTCTTGAGCTTGTCAAACCAGGCCCTTGGAGCTTGTTCGAAGCCATAAAGGGTCTTATGGAGTTTGTATACCGTCATAACTCGATTGCCAATTTCAAAGCCAGGAGGTTGGGACATGTATACATCATCTTCAAAGGTGCCATTTAAAAAGGCATTGTTGACATTAACTTAGTGAATTTTCCAGCCTCAAGATAGAGCTATAGTAAGAACAACCCAAACTGTTACAAGTTTAAATACTGGATTAAAAGTTTTAGTAAAGACGAAACCTATAACTTGACTGAAACCTCAAGCCATAAGTCTAGCATTATAGCGACCTATACTGCCATCTGGATTCCTTTCCAATTTAAAAATCCATGTGCAATTTACTAGTTTTTGTTTTGAGGAATTGGTATAACTTCCCAGGTTTTATTTTTTATTAAAGCTTGATATTCCTCTTGCATTGCTACCTTCCAATGTGGATAGAGCATAGCTTTCAAAGTACACTTTCATTTTTACACTCTACATTCCAGACTCTAGGCTTGTAAATGCCATGCTTGGCTTTTGTCTCCATAGGATGAATGTTTCTACTTGACTATTATGAGTTCTCTTAGGTCTGGTATTAGTTGGATAAGTAGTTTCACCTAGAACAACAGTAGTAGGTGCATATGACTCCATTGGATCTGTGTGAGTATGTGCAGGGCTCAGACTTTAGATGGGAGTGGAAGGAATGGAAATGGGATATGCAGTATCATTGTGATAAGTGAGCGTGTGATTCATATCTAGAGTGACTGGAATAGAAGTTTCAATAGATGGGTGAGCAGTAGGCAAATTACTTTGAGGTTCTTGAATGATTGGTATAACTGGTGTACCTAAATTATGAAACTCTTAAAATTGTGTTGGTGTATTTTGATAAGATTTTCTAGCAAAAGGAAAGGTTTTTTCATCAAAGATTGTGTGTCTAGAAATGTACAATCTACCATTAGGAGCAAAGCACTTGTATCCTTTTTGTTATGTGCTATAACCAATGAAGGTACAAGGCATAGAACGGAACTATAATTTGTGATCATTGTATACTCTTAAATGAGGATAAACTATACAGCCAAATACCTTGAGTTGAGAGTAATTAGGTTTCACCTCGTAAAGAACTTTCCAGAGGACATTGATGTTGCAGGATCTTAGCGAGAAGGCAATTGATCAAATATATCCTTTGTGTATAAGGCTAGCAATTCGTGTTCGCGTGTCGTGTTCGTGTCAACACGTTTACAATACGACATGATTTAACTAAACATAAATATGACATGATTAATAAACGTGCTTAAAATACAAACATGAACACGACACGCTTAAAACACTTTTAACACGACACGACACACTTAAAAAAATTTATTATATAATTTTTTATTATATAAATTTTTTAAAATTTTGACTATCAAAATTTTAAAAATTAAATTTTTTTACTGTGCAATTTTTTTTTTGTCAAAGATATAACAATATTGACTAAGAAGTCTTTATTAATGTCAAAGATATAACAATATTTAATTATTGAATATTTTAAACTGTATTTTCTTCCAATCTATAAATTTCAACTAAGATTGGACAAAAATTAATTTCAACACGAGCACCTTGAAACACAAGGGACACCAACAACTTGAAAGAAAAGAGAATGGGCAGCGTTTATATAGAGGAAAAAAGGGAGCAGTGTTTCTTTGCTTTCAATATGGGATTTTTGTTTCAAAACTTTAAAATCATAATAAATATATTAGAAGCCCTTTTTTAACCAAAAACATTGGTTCATCTGGGTGGTGGGCTAGCACATAATCTCCCTCGGGAGGGAGGTTCGATTCTTTGCAACCTCTAAAACTTGAAGTTTTTTTATCTTAAGTTTAAACGTGCTATAAATGTGTTAAATGTACCAATACGAATCCAACACGTTTATTTTCGTGTTATTCCTACCAACCCATTTATGGCCCATTTAATATACATACGATTTAAACCTATTTATCTCATGTCGTTTTCGTCTCGCATCATCGTACTGTGTCTAAAATTACTGGCTCTATTTGTGTGTCTAGAAATCTACAATCTGCCATTCGAAGCCAAGCACTTATATCCTTTGTGTTGTATGCTATAACCAATGAAGATACAAAGCATTAGGAGCTAGAAAGATTGTGTGTTTTAAAATGTACAATCTGCCATTAGGAGCTAAGCACTTATATCCTTTGTGTTATGTGCTATAACCAATGAAGGTATAAGACATAGAACAGAACTATAATTTGTAATCATTGTATGGTCTTAAATGAGGATAAACTGTACAGCCAAATACCTTGAGTTGAGAGTAATTAGATTTTATCTTGTGAAGAACTTCCAGAGGACATTGATGTTGTAGGATAAGGCAATTGATCATATATATAGCAGAGGTAAAGGCATAATCCCAAAATCTAAGAGGCGTATAAGCATGTGCAAGCATATAGAGACTTATTTCAACTATATGTTTGTGTTTTCATTCCACGGCACTATTTTGTTATGGAGTAGGAGGGCAAGAAACAAGATGAAGGTCCAGATTCTTTGAAATGATTGGTCAATGATCAGTACTCACCCCCCAATCTGTTTGTAAGGTTTTGATTTTCATATTTTGATGTAATTCAACATGCGCTTTGAACTGAAGGAAGACATTATGGACATCAGATTTCTATTTTAAGAGATATATCTAGGTGTAGCGTGAGAAGGCATCAATAAATATCATATAGGATAAAAAAACCATTAGATAATTTAACTGGTGAGGGTCCCCATAGGTCTGAGTAGATTAATTGTAAAGGTTCTTTTATCTCAGCAATAGAATATAAAAAAGGCAATTTCTAGCTCTTTCCTTGTTGACAAGCATAGGAAAAATCAAAATCTTCTTTCACTGAAGGAGATTGATTACATTTTGACATGACTTTAGAAACTATACTCAAAGCTAAATACCCTAGCCTTTTATACCATCGGTTAAGTGCTGAATTGGTAGACTCACTATTCAAAGAAATTGATACAGACACATTTTTGATACCTTGAGGAACACAACTCAGGTCCTTTGAAGGAATTTTGAAGACAAAATGAAGAAACTTTGGACTGAGATTGATTAGACATGATGTGATGTAGCTTGAACTGATAAATTGCCCTACTAAGACTCCTTTGCAGCAGCATTACCCTTAGGGCTCTATCCTTCACAAGACAAATATAAGGATAGAATTCAAAACAAATGGTTTATTAAAAGCAATATGTGAAACACTAATAAGTTTTTTCTTAATATGTGGAACATGAAGTAAATTTTTGATAGGGTGTTTGACAATCATGGTTTGGACCATTTTTTCAGTTATAAACAGTATAAGCTCTCACATGCTATAGTAATAATAAAAAAATCGCTACAGTGTAAAGCTTTTACATGCTATAGTTCTAACTAAAAGGTTATAACTACCCTGCCAAACACCCTATTGGAGTGAAAGCCTTTGAATTTTTTGAATTGACAAATATAGAAGATCCAATGTGAGAAATACGCAACCTACTCCATTACCTTTATGAAGTTTGCAGGCTCTATGGTACTCAGTCCCAAGGTTGTGGTTGCTTAAGTCATTAGTCACAAGGTTGGTTGCCCAAGAATCAGGATACCAATTTGGATCTATAAGGGTATCTTGAGTCACCATCATGGCTGTGACATTGTTGTTCAAAATGTTGGAGTGGTTCTACTCACCATTGGTTCTTTAAGCTGCTAAAGAAAAACCTTGAAAACTAGTGTCAAACCTGTAGTGACAATGTTGAGCAGCATTTTCCATCTTTACATAGAACTGGCATTGAGGTCTTGAATTGTTCCAGTTATTGCATCATGCACAAGTATGTCCTCTTGCTCCTTTGCCTCTTGAAAAGTTTTGATTGCCACCATGAGAAGGGTAGGAGTTATGGCCACTAGTGTGAAACCTTTGACTGTTGTTCATTGTTTTTGAGCATTGTTAAAGGTAAGACTGGTAGTTGGAAGAGTCCCATCTAAGTTGACAACTTGATTGTGCTCCAAGCGAGTTTCAAAAGTCATCAATAGAGCCCCAACATCCTTCACAACGTACAGTTCTGCCCTGAAGTGATTGTAATCATAACTGGGTCATACACAGTGTCCAATCCAGTAAGCAAATAGAGGATTTGGTCCTCCTCTGGGACTCTATAGCCCACAGATGCAAGAATGTCACGACAAGCTTTCATTTTGGTAAGATACTTATACATTGAGAGATTACCCGCCTTGAGTGTTTGGAGTTACAATTTGTATTGTATAATCTTTGCTCTTGATTGATTTGCAAAGTTCATTTCTAATGTATGCCATAGTTTACTAGATGTATAATTTCCCACCATGTTAACAAGAACTCCCTTAGAGATGGAAGCAAGTAGCCAAGAGGCCAATAACTGATCTTGTCGCTGCTAGAGAACATAAGTAGGATTGAGAGCCCTAAGTACACCATTCTCATCAAGTTAGAGCTCTGGTGGGATCTTAATGGTAGCAAGAAGATAGCCTTGAAGGCAACAACAGCGAGCAGTTGTAAGGACTTGTTGCCTCCAAAGAAGATAATTGGTTTTAGTCAAACAAATGGATACAACCTGATTTTGTGGTTGAATAAGCTGAAAGTAAGAAATATGAGCAGCAGGGACAATGGGTTTTTAGGATTTAGTTGAGCCAATGAGTTTTCTATGTTAGGTAGAGGATTGGCATTTTTAGCAGCAATATTTGGATTGGTAGGGTTTTGGTTAGCCATTTTGGGAGCTAGGAGTAAGATGGCTCTGGTACCAAATAATAAACAATAGAAAGATGACTGAGAAATAAGATTTTTTAATTGTATTGATTTGCTAAAAAATATACAATATACAAGGCTGCCTATATATAGCATGAAAACAATGAGTATATATAGCATGAAAGGCCTATACTTGTGCTAATGCTACTGGTTTACAAGAATAAGGAAAAGTGATATATAACTGTTATTGTATAATTCTTTCAATGGACTCGTTTGGTTTTGTTTTCAAAATTTTTAAAAATATTTTTGCATATTTTTTGAGACAAAAATTTAAAAAATACTTTCAGTATAATTTTTAAAAAAATTTCATTTATCAAAATAAAACTATTTTTATCTATTTTAAAAACACTATCAAACGGATCCAACATTACTTTAACACCATGTCTCATACTGCAGAGGAAAGCAATTGGACAAGACAGGCCGTTGAATTACATTAGGATAAGAATCAATAGTGTTAATATTGGCAAAGACAAACCGTTGCGTTTTGACATCATCTTCCAACAATAACGATGTTGATAAGTGGATTGCTTTTTCTTTAATCATGAACTAGATGATAAGGGATAACTTTTTGTCATGTGCTGCATTATCGCTAGTTTTATCCATTCAGCTTGAGGAACAATCGGCCACCGCCATAAAGCATATATAAATACTCAAAATATATGAAGAAAACCTGTGGATGTCCATTTTGGATATTTGGTTTTAAAATGTCTCTATATATATATATATGTTTTACTTTTCTGTCTACAAATTTATTATTCACTTTACAAATCTGTTAAAACTTTAGTAAAAAAAATTTACATGACTAGTTATAAATTAATAATTGTTTAATTTGTTAGTAGTTTTGTACGTTGTACATCGGTGATTTACATTTTACAATGAATGTATAATTTATTGCAAACGGACAATAAACTAAAAGAGGAAAAAATCATGGATATATCTCTTGAAAAGTTATTTAACATTTTAGTTATCTTTACAAATAGACCTAGCAACAAGGCTAATTTGCCCTTATTATTATTATTACTATTATTATTATTATTATTACTATTATTATTAATTTTTGCCTTTTGTTATGAAAACAAGGCTTGCGTGATTAAATACCGGTTTTATGGACCATGAGAATCCATATGGTGTTTCCAGCAAAAAAAGAAGCAAAAGGAAAAAAAAAAATCTATAGCATTCGTGATGAAGACGATGAGATACTTTTTTGGAAAGCAAGCGCCAAAAGTTGAAAAAAAAAAAAAGATCATGAATTGGGGAATCATTGGATCATCAAGACGGTTTTGGTTTAGGGTACCTTGCCCATATAACTCTATATGGCTACCCGATCGCACATGCAAAATACTTTTTTTTTATTTTGAACAGTTAAGTTAACCATGCAACTACACACGTTTTTCACATATATACACACATGAGTGCGTTTGAGAATATAGTTAAAATTATATAGTTGAAACTTAAATACTGTGACGTGTAAGAGCTTTATATTATAACATACTTTATTTTATATTGTAGCATATAAAAACTTTACACAATGACATTTAAAACTAATAAATTCTAACGATGTTGTTAAACAAAGTCTATACACACGATTTCAATATTATTAAATAAACAATGTAACCAAAGCAAGAAAAATATCATATTCTTTCGTGAAAATGAGCTTCTACGCGTTAAAGACATGTAAAGGGTTTCGTTTTAGTTACTTAACAACTAAGCACGTACATGTAATATTAAAGTATTCATTTGTCAAGTCACTAAGTCTCAACAGATGAACGGCTAAAACTTTTGCTATGCATCTCAACTGCTCTCTAGCTAGCTAGTTTGCCTTTTATTTTTATTTTTATTTTTACTGTATGTTTGACATTTTTAATTCAAACTAAAACTTTTGGTTCTTACAGGATAAAACTTTCATATGTTACAGTATCAAGTAAAAGCATGCTACAATATATTGTTCTTATATATTACTGTATTTTTAATCAACTAGTTCAAATTAATGCTCCCAAACACACACTATTTTTTTTTTCATTATTATTGTTTATAATTATTCTTGTTTTTGGTCCTAGAAATCCAGCTACCTTCTGAAAGAAATTCAAATGAGTTGGAAATTCAAATATGTGTATATCAACTACGTTGATTAGGTTATTACCTTATGTTTGGCTGAGTGGTGGAAACCGCAGTTTCCACCACAAACTCAGTTGAATAGTGTAAAGTTCTCATATGCTACAGTAACAATAAAAAATTACTACAGTATAAAGCCCTCACATGCTACAATAAAAGTGGTTCTAACTACTGGTTCCCATCACCTTTCCAAATACCCTAAATTTCACATGAAGTTTGTCAAATAAACTATTTTCTTTTCGTTTTTTAAAATATTAGTTAATAAATTCTTTGGACATTCACAAATAATCTAAGAACCACATTTTTATAGTTTTTATTTATGTATTCTCTTGCGAGAAAATTCCTTTTTGTATACGTACATAAAAACTGCATACTTTCTCCATATCCTCTTTTTTTTTTTGTTTTTTTTTTCTTATGCTAATATTTGAGGATATATATGCATACGGTCTTTAATTTTTACTTGTTTTTATTTTAATTTAAGATTAAAAATAAAACTTTACCTTTTTCTTTCTTGGTTCAAAGGCATGCAGAAACCTTGCTTGATTGCTAAAAGTTGAGCAGAAATTATTCAATTCCCTTAAAAGAAAATCAATCATCATGTAAAGTGAATTAAATTCAAATTCGTGTTTTTCCTTTATGCTTGGTCCTTGCGATTCAAATCAACATCTTCAAAGCTCACAAGTACTTAAGATGAGAAAAAGCATAAATATGTTTAGTTTATTTCTTTTTTCTTATTATAAAATTGTGTAGATTATCATACATATTCTTTTTTCTTATTATAAAATTGTGTAGAGTATCATACCACTCGTCTTTCTAAAACACTATAGTTTGATCAGTTAAATTTTTAAAAATATCAATATTATCAATATTGAATGATCCGTAAATTCTAAAATTCAACAAAAATTAACAAAAAATAAAATAAACTTGGCAAATGAAAGAAAAAAAATCTCAAATTAAAGAAGGAAGAACAATACGTCGGGGGAGGGTATCCACAGGGAGGAGGCATATCGGGGGACCGTCGTTGGGAGAATAGAGGGAGAGAAGATCACAGTCAGTGTAAGTGTGAGGAAAGGAGTTCAACACCAAAAATAGAATGACTTATTAATTTTGGGGAAAAAAAAGCATTAAACATGTGAAATATGATAGGGAAAAAAATACCAAAGTCTTCATTTTTACCAGAAAAACAAAAAGGAAAAAGAAAATTAGGTAATCTGCACCTTTAGCTCACCTTTTCAATTTTGTATCATTCTCTTACAATTCCATCTTTCTTTCCTGTTTATAGAATGAACAAAATTGAGGGTAAAAATCTTTAAAGTGTATAAGGAATGACATAAATCTTTATGTGTTTTTAATGAAAGGGAATTACTCTTGATTTTCCTTCATTAATTAAGCTCACTAGTGCTCTCTTTTGCATCCGAAAATCATATATTTAGTTAGATAACTATCAAAAAATAATAAGGGAAATGCAATTAAGTATAAAAGCTATGCTTGGTAGTAAAATTCATCTCTAGGTCCAGGGTTGAGCTAGTAATAAGAATTGAATTCTTAGGGAAAACCTAGCTTTTGTTTTATTTCTTTGTTTTTATATAAAAACCTAGTTTTAGTTAATTTTATCATTTTGTTTGTTAGAGTGGTGAGGGAAACATCAATGATCTTCACGTTGTGATTTGTGAGAAGATCCTCTCATATAAGTCAAGAGTTTGGTAAGGCTTTGCTATCTGACTAACGAGCTAATATGTTTTAGCCCACCTTATTATATGGTGATAATTACGACAAGATCCCCCATTATTAGTCAGAAGTTTGGTAAATTTGGAAGTTTTGTAGGCTAATTAACATGTTAATGCTTAAATGATAATATCTCACCTTTGCTCTCAACAAAGAGGAGAAAATAAACAAGAATTGCTTAGGTTGAAAATTGAAAATCAATATTGACTTGCTAATTTTCCTTTATTTTCTTATGCTTGTTTGAAAATCAATATGGTTCATTTTTTTATTTTTTGAAATGAAAATCTTATCGATACGGAAAGATAACAAACTTACTTAAATATGACCCATTTTAGGAGAATTTGATCGCAACTACTCACTAGATTCACTGGTAAGAACGAATTTGATTCATTCTTTCTATTAAATGGATATTTCAAACATTTGGCTTTGGCTAAAAATAAAATAAAATTCAATGCATATGATTTGACTTTCTTTCTCTCTTTCTTTCAATTATTGCATTCCCATGACATATACATATAGAAATGGAACTCCAAAAAGAATAAAGTCATGAAGCACCCCAGTATTAATAGACATAGTTCTCCTATTTATTCTAATATGTTGCTGAGCCCCATCTATTTCTTTCTTTCTTTCTTTTTACCTTTTCCTTTTATCATAGAATTCGTTCTATGGTTATTCTGTAGTGTTTATTGGATGCAAAAAAAAAAAAAAAAAAAAAAGTGGTTTGTATTTTGGGTTTTTAATGTGTTTACACATTCACGCGCGCTCGTGCGTCTCAGAAAGGATATAAGTGCGCATTAAACTCTAATAATACTCAATAATAAAACAAAATGCAATTTTTTTGTTCAGTAAAGAAGACAAATGTATTTAATTACCGTAATTAATTTCCTTCCCTTCAAAAAAGAAATCCAATAAATTCATATTTCTTTTTCCTCTTCCCCCCACAACAATTTAACACAAAAATTCAAATGCAAACAATGACGTTGGTTGGCAAACAGAGCAGTAACTACCTCAATTGCATTAAAATCCCATTCCAGGTTTGATTGATGATAACCTAATAATCACTGGTCGCTTAAAAAAATATACTAGTGTATGTAATATATATATATATATATATAAACATATATATATATATAAACATACACATAAGAGATTCTACCATAAGAACAATAATTATATATATATATATATATTTAAACATACACATAAGAGATTCTACCATAAGAACACATTATTGTAAGATCTCACATGTGTCATTGATTATGACAGTAGGTTTCAAGTCGGATGAAAGCGAAAAATTATTATTTTTTAAAGAGTATAGTCACCAACTTTACAAATCCCGTCTAATTTAAATATTATATATAGATATGTAAAGACACGTTAGACTTTATAGCATCATTTTTATTTTTGAGGAAAGACTTTGTAGTATCATTGACTGTGTCAATTGATTTAAATCAAACAGTGTATATTATATGTGTTTTTATCACACTATTACACTCACGTTATAGGTTTTCTTTAGTTCAAATTGTATAGATAAGATCAATATTGATCCAACTGATGGATTCTGGCGACGTATAATTGTCTAGAAACTAAATTGAAACTTGAAGTTTAAACTTAAATGGTTATAACACGTGAGAGTTTTATACTATATTAGTTATAATTTCGATGTTCGAGCTTAATTTGGTTTCATATAGGGCGACATAGAGCAGAGAAGTCTCAAAAATCATCTTCAGAAAAAAAAATCTCAAAAAATCGTTCTCACTTGCATTCACATGAGACCCAACCAAGAGCCGCCACGTCTGCTACCTCCCTCACACGTAAGAGATCCCTTCCTATTACATCACCTAGACATGTGGACCCTGATGTCCTCTCTTCTCACGACCGAACTCAAAGACCCCAACATCAATTTTCCGTCAAATATAACGGCGCAACCTCACGCCGTCATATCCCCTTCTTCCCTGTCTATATAAATACATCCTTCCTCTCACTCTCATGTCTCCTATTGTCTGTAATTACCTTCTTCTTCTTCTTTTTTCAATTTCATTTCAAACCTCCATTTTTCTTTTCTCTCGACGTCAAAAATTTTCCTCTTCTTTCTCGGAAAATCTCGGATAATAACAATAATAGTTATTATTATTTTGATACATCTCTGGCATTTTGGTTTTGTGGATTTCGGGTTTGACTTTGGAGCGACGTCGGAGGGATTATTCAGTAGAGAGCCTGATTATTTTTGGAAATTTCTGATTTCTTGAGAAGATTTTGGCTCTGTTTGGTCCGAGAGAAAGAAAAGGAAAAGAAAAAGAAAAAAAAAAAAGATCAGAGAAAAAAGCGCTTCTATAAAATTCAAAATCAGGCGAGCATTTATTGATCTTCTGAGCTATTTACACAGCCGATTTTCATATTTGTATTAAGGTAAAATCCATGAAGTTGAGAGCTACAATTTCCTTTTCCTATCTACTTTCTGGGCTACCAAACAGAGCATCACTTTATTTATTTATTTATTTTTTTACCTTCTTTTTGGCTCTGTTTTTTAAAATGTTTTGGTCCCATTGGATCGGACTCATCTTCTCACCAGTACTATTACTACTACTACATTCTCTGTTTTTACTCTATTTCTCTTAGTTTTATCTACACAAATCTTTTTACGAATAATAATAATATTGCAAAAATTAATACTCTGAGAAAATAAATCTGGCTAATGGGTCGTGCTTTTGCAGGTTGAAGAAGAGCAGGAAGCGCGGAAGGGGAGTGAAACAGGGTAACTCAACGTAGCGACCACCTTGTGCGTTGGTGGGTTGCTGAGGGCAAAAACGACATTATAAGTAAACAACAGCTGGGATACTGAGTAAGTCCTTTTCCAATCAAATAATGCCTAGTTAAATATTATGATTATTATTGTTATCATTATTATTATTATGAAATGCCTTTCTTTATCTCCTTCTTGTTTAAAAACCAAAATAATAATAATAATAATAATAATAATAATAATAATAAAGTTTAACTGAGAATCAGAGAAGCTATTCTTTGTTTAAGGGGAAAGAATTTCTTTGGTTGATATTTTTTGTGTTGTTCAATGGGGCTTGTCAGAAACGTCGGCCTAAGAGGAATTTGTGTTGTGTTGTGTTGTGAATCTTTTTTTATTATTTGGGTATTTTTTTTTTTTTGTTTCACGTTAAAGCAAAGCACAGGGTACATGACTCATCCCAAGTTGCTGTAATCCGACAACTTTCAAGTGCCATATGACCACCATTTGTTTTCCTGGGGCGTTTTGTTTGCTTTTCTTTCAATAATTAACTCATTATTTTTAATTTTCTTTTCCTTTCTTTTCTATTCTTTTCTTTTTGGGGTTTAGTCTTACTCTGATCCCGAGCTCTTTTTCTTTTTCGCTTTTTCTCTTTCCTCTGGACCCATTTGTGCTTCCGGCCTCGAGAATATGGGGAAACCAAAAATTGGAAGTCTTGGATTTGTTTTGTTTTGTAATAATTATTAATAATGCAAATACTTTTCTCTTCCCCCGAATTTTCCCTCTTACCAAACAATCTTTGAGCAATTAAATTCTGTTATTATTTCCCTTTAATATTGTGGGTCAGCAGCAGATTTTTACTTGCAATTTGTTATTATTTTATTTTTTTGGAGTTTTATTTGGATAAAGCGCTTCCAAAGCAATGCCTCATGAAAACCATATTCTTCGGAGAATGTTCGAAATCCCCGTTCCAATGGTCCAAATCATCCCCACAAAGATTCTTCCTTAGCAGTGGGGGTATTGTAGTCTTTTAACATCTCCAATCCTAGACAAAGAAAACTTTCATGGAAAGAGAAATATTGTACCACATATGATGATCATCCTATCGAGATACAATCTGCCTCTCTGATCTAATCCAAATAGACTAATCAACTCATGTTTTTCCTTTTTGACCAATGAGA